>JAIUCV010003447.1:0-28227 GCA_026724425.1 Erythrophleum ivorense
AAGCACTCAAAGACAAGTAAATGTAACACCATATATTTCTAGCTTATTTCATAACATTCTCATGCATCACATCATCAATTCCATGAAGGAAGTGGGAAAAGTCCATTAAAATAATGTGTTTAATTGCACTGCGTCGTGTATAAAAATTTTATTCAGTGTCACGTGGACCATATGAGCTCATACAACACATTCTCATATTTAATTACATAATTACAACTTATTTGCATCATCAAAAGTGGCCTACAACTCATGGAATTCAAAGGAAAGCTCAAAAATACTCATGTATATTTTCGGCCAGAATTTGGCTCTTTTCTGACCAAAATTTAGAAATTCATAACTAATTCTAAAAAAATTAAAATCATACATTCTTAGCCATTCTAGAAAGCTTATTTCTAATGTATAATAAAAATAAGTCGTGACCATAACATCCATCATAGAGGACGTTTGACATTCGAAATAATCCAAAGGTTAAACTACCCACTGGTGCTATCATAGATTTCTATAGCAAACTTCAAAAATGTCCAATTAATTTCAAAAAAATCTAATCTATACAAATGATACAAATCTGGAAAGCTATAAATGTTAGATAGAGGAAAAAAATAACTCTAGACTAGCTCAAGCATGTCTAGATCTCGAAATCCAATCAAACAATAACTGAGGTCGGGTGAAGTTCCTGATACTAGACCGAATGTTCAAAAACTCCTATCTCCCACTCCAGACCTCCAAATGAGGTGCTTCTAGTTTGTACAAGTCATTGGGAATATCTAGTTTCTCTGTATAAAATTTTGTGACAATTGGACATCATTTGAGCCTATGTGACAGATTTCATTTCAGACCAGTATGAACAGTGACATAACCAAAACTAGAAAATTTTTTAACTTTGAAAATTCATCAAATATTCTCTAGACCTCTAAAAATTCTATTCTTTAGCTCCCTAAAAATCTCTTAACAAGATCTAATTGCATGCCAGATTTCAAATCAAGAAGAGTTCATTTATGTAAAAAGTGATCTAGAGTTCCATTATGGTTAATTTTGGCTCCATATAGGATACCAAAATATCCAAATGGTTTTCCTTGGGGTTTGGCACCTCTTGGACAAGTCTAAAAGCATAAATAGGACTTGTGTGAGCTGCCCAAATGGTCCCAAACTCTATGCCTCTCATTTTGGCTATGTCATATGCAATTATACATATACTTCCATAATGAAAACTTGCCAATACATAACCAAAATGTGCATATTCATACATACAACTTTAACTATCATTCATACTTCACTTATTAACATAATTACACATGTTCAAGAGGTCATAGGTCATATACAACCATAGATGACAACATTTACCACCTTAATGACCTGAAAGAAGCAAATTTCATACATTTCAATGTCATACTCTTATCTCTCAAGTGGTTGGCTTCCATCTCCTTGTTCTCTTAGTCCACCTAGCATGTTAGAACATTGGAGAAGAGGGAATGAGATTTAAAGAATCCTAATAGCTCATCTTCCATTCAATCATACATAATGGATGCAAACAAGTCTTATAAAATGCATGTATGGTCATGTGGACATGTGCAAGCATTCAAGAAACATTTTCATCCTTTGAGAAAGTCATACATGGCATACAAAGGCTTGCCAAGCAAGTAGATTGGCATTACCCAATTTCTTGTGGATATTGGACTTGCCTCACCCATTCTTTAAGACATTCTTAGACTCAACCATACTCTTGGGAGCCCATCATACTTTTAGAAGACTCTTTACTTTATCTCAACCATCTTAAGAGTTATTGGCTCATCCTCACCATGACTAAAGGTTCTTGGCCTCACCACACTCAAGCAAACCCAAGCATACGTCATAACATCATTTAGAAATATAATATATCATCATGAAATGGCATATAAAATTATGCTAGCATACTTTTCATGACTTGAAAATATATATACACACATTCTAAGACAAGCTATGCACACATCCATGCATAAGAGAAGTTGGAGAAAGTTACCTTGCACACAATTACACACTTTTCCTCTTGAAATTCCCTCCCTTGCTTCAAACACACATACACAAACTTGTGAAGATGCTTTCTCTTAGCCTAGACACAATTTGCAGAAGCCAATTAGGTTCGTGAAACAATTTCTAAGGTCACATAACTTGCTTAGACACTAGGTTGTTCTATAAACCCCATGATGGTCCATAAATGCACCTAATGAAGCAACACCCTTCAAATAAATTCTAGGCTCCATTCTTTTCATTCAAATATGATTCTTGATTCCTTTTAAGCCTTTTGGAGTCATCACACAATTAAAACAAAGAGCCTAACAACATGTTGTTTCTTTAGGTCATATTATGGAACCTAAAGCACCAATTCACTTTCTATGAGTTCTAAATTTTTTCCAAGGCCTCCCTTTATATTCATTCATCATATATGACTCAAGAATAGTCTTAGAAAAATTTAAAACTCTCCCTGCTACCCTTTCCTTGCTTGGCTGAGACATAGGGCTTATTTGGTCTTCTTGGAGTTTTCTTTGTTTTCTTGAAGGAGGAAGAATGTGGGGAGCATCTTAGGGATCTTAGGAGCTCATTTAGACTCTCAATTAAACCTAGGAATCATCATACAAAATCAAATTTTAGAAGGAACACTTGAAACCCTAGAAATTGCATCTTGAAATCTAATAGTTTTTTGTTAATTCCCTTTGCATATTCTTAATCTTCACACACTTTTTCCTTAGATTCATCCTTGGTTCTACCTAAAAAACAACTTCTCCTATGGTTCCTAGGGTTAGGCAAAATGGAGAAGGAGCAAGGATCAAGATATCAACCATAGGAAGAGAAATTATCTAGTTTTCTTGCTTATTCTTGCTTGAATCTTGCTTTCTCCAAGCTCCTCTCTCCAAATCTGAAAATTCCCTTAAGTTTCTCCCTGGATCAGATTTATAAACTCCTTTTTAATCAAAGGAAACAAAGGAGAAGGAAGGAAAGGGGGTGTGGATGAAGAAAAGCATGAAAAACTACCATGGAAACATACCTTTAAGCTTGAATTCTTCCTTCTTCTTCTTCTTCTCTTGTGCGCCAAAACCCTAGCTCCCTTCTCTAAAATTAGGCAGAAAATTCTGATTCCAAATGAGGGAGAAAGTGAGGCGCTACCTATATATAGGGGGAGGAAAATGACTTTTTCAAAAATTCCAATTTTGCCCTTCATTCTTTGCATTTTCGTTTCTCTTTCGTTTTAGCTCCTTTTTTAGAACCGTCTTTTCCATTATAAATTTAGGTTCCCAATTTAGTAAAATGCCTTTGGAATCACTCAAATCGGAGCTAAAACCTTCCCAAACAAATCCATCAAAGTTCGGATATATTGACATTGAAAAACATCCACCAAAGGGGATTTAACTATCCCGGGGCTTCCCATGGTTTTTAGAGCCTCTAAGAACCTCGGAGAACTCAAAACTTTCATTTAAAAAGCCCTCCTACGTGAATTTCAAAATTTTCTCAAAATTACAAAAATGCCATTATGTTTCGTAGGTTTTCTATCAAAATTTGTTTCTTCATTCTAACTCCATTTTTCCTTCCATCTGAAGCTAGGATTCCCACTTTTAAGAGTTTAGAATATTACTCAAATTTTTGAGAACCTTACCTAATTCGTTTTAGGGAACTTGCTTTGAAAATATGCCTGTTTCCGTCATTTAACGAAAACTGGACATTACATTAAACATCCAAACAATGCATGTGAGAAAGGTTAGAGAGCTACCTTGAAGCAAGATTCACACACTTTTCTCTTTAATTCTTCTTCCCTTTTTTGGCCAAGCACATGCAACTATGTAGCACTTGATTCTCATGGCCAAGACACATCATATGAGACATATTGTAATCATTGGAACAAGCTTTAGTTTCTCATAAACTTTATGTAAGGCTACTTTGTTCTAAGGCACAATTGTGATTTCATACAAGACACAATGAAGCAACTATTGGAATTCATGATATTGGCTCCAATTTCTCATTCTATCTAAGTCTCTTAACTCCATTTAGACTCCTTAGAGTCATTACAAATTCATTTTAAGGAGCTTACATACAAGTTGCTTCTTTATATCTTAAAACAGAGCCTACACCTCCATCTCACAAACCATGCATCTAAAATTTATTTCAATGCTTCCTCTAATATTCATCTATCATATTTAGTCCTTTCTAACCTTAGGAGGAATTAAAACTTTCCCTAGGTGCATGGAGTGGTCTTGGCCAAGACATGAGGGAGCAATTAGACCCATGGACTTTTGCAACTTTTTTTTAAGGATTTGGTACATGTGAGACTTGCTAAGTGTCTTTGAAACTCATACACACTCTTAGACAACTTGAATTACGGAAGCTTCATATTGGCCAAGGTGCAACTAAATCCCTAGCTTTTGCATCTTAAATTCTAATGCTTTTCTTTTGAATTTTATTGCATATTCTTGTTTCCCACACTCTAAAACCTAGGTTCTTGCTTGGTTTTGGTTAGAACTCAATCTTTTCTTGGTGCTCTAGACTTGGCCGAAACTCACTCGAGGGAGAACAACAAAGAGAAAGCAACGAAGGCCATGGTTCTTACCTTAGTTTCAAAGCTTTTCAAGAGCTCTTTCCTTTGCTTCAAGCTTCTCTTTCAAATTCTAACTTCCTCCCTCTAAACTGTAACACCTTATATTTCTAGCTTATTCAATCACATTTCCATGCTTTACATCATACATTCCATGAAGGAACAAGAAAAGGGGATTAAAATAATAACTTTTCTAACATTGCGTCACGTATAAAAATGTCATTCGATGTCACGTGGACCATATGAGCTCATACAGCATATTTTCATATTTAATTACATGAATACAACTCATTTGCATCATCAAAAGTGGCCTACATCTCGTGGAAACCAAAGGAAAGCATAAAATACATATATATATTCTCAGCCAGAGTCTCCTCATTCCTATCACAAATTTTGAAAAATCATAACTAATTCTAAAAAAATCAAAATCATACATTCTTGGTCATTTTGGAAAGCTATACATGTCTACTTTATTCTACAAATATATCCAGACCATGAAATTAACACACAAGATGTTTAACATTCGAAATGGCCCAAAGGTTTAGTTGTTCACTGGTGCTATCACAAAATTATGTAGCAAACTTCAAGAATGTCCAATTAATTTAACAAAAATCCAATCCATATAAATAATACAATTTGAAAACCTGTAGATGTTAGCTAGAGGAAAAAAATAATTCCAGACCAGTTCAGGCACACCAAGACCTCGACACCTAATTAAACAGTACCTGAGGTTAGTCGGGCACTTGGTACTAGACATAATAATTGAAAATTCATATCTCCCTTTCTAGACCTCCAAATGAGGTGTTTCTAGTAGGCACAAGTCACTGGGAATTTCTAGTTTCTCCATATAAAATTTTGTGGTAATTGAACATCATTTGAGCCCTATGTGATAGATTCCATTTTTGGACTTGAGTGAACAATGATATGACCAAAACCATAATTTTTGCCAATGAAAACTTGCCATAATGAAAACTTGCCAATACATAACCAAAAAGTGCATATTCATACATACAACTTTAACTCTCATTCATATATGATACATTAGTATAATTACATATATTTATGAGGTCATTGGTCATACACAATATTAGTTTATAACATTTGCTACTTGTGTTGCCTTAAAGAAGCAAAAATCATACTCTTGAATATCATACTCTCATTTTCAAGGTGGTTGGCTTCCATTACCTTGCCCACTTGGTTCACCTACAATGTTAAATCATTGGAGAGGAGGGGATGAGATTCAAAGAATCCCAATAGCTCATCTCTCATTCAATCATACATAACAGAAGCAAAACAAGTCTTGCAAATGCATGCATGGCATATGGACATATTCAATCATTCAAGAAGCAATTTCAACACTTGAGCAAGTCATACATAACATACAAAGACTTGCCAAGCAAGTCTATTGGCCTCACTCATTTACTTGTGGATTTTGGACTTGTCTCACCCATTCTTTAAGAGGTTCTTAGACTCAACTTTGCTTTTGAGAGTCAACCTCATTTTTGGGAGACTCTTTACTTTGTCTCAACCAATCTTAAGGGTTCTTAGCCTCACCACACTCAAGCAAACCAAAGCAAGCATCATTTGGAAAACATAATGCATCATCATAGTACCATGGAATAAGAGCTCATGCTAGAACATTTTTCATGGCTTGAAACACACATTCAAAGACAAGTAAAGCAAGTAATCATGCATGAGAAAAGGTGTAACACCCCAAAATTAATTAAGGTGTTAATAATGTATTTGGATTCATTAAGAATAATTATTATGGAATAATTGGGTAAGCTATATGAACAAAAATTTATGGAGAAATAAGTTATTAATATGGGTTTAAGATTTTGATTATATTAAAACTTAATTTGGGCCCAAAATTAATTTGAATAAGCCATGGGTAAGGATTTATGGAGCCCCAATGATTTTAGGTTAAGCCCAACTCCTTATCATGAGATTTGAGCCAAGAGAGATCACCTAGTAATAACCTAATTTGATTTAGTGAAAATAGAGGCCCAAAACCTAATTTACATGAGCCCTTATAGTTGGCCCAACACACATTATGCAGACCCAAGTTGGATTGACTCTTGGAACTTGGCCTAGCCTAATCAAATTTCTGCAACCTAACTTATGAAATAAGGCCCAACAAGAATGAAAATCTAAACCCACAAGTAATTGGACCATCGGGTCAGCATACT
Source organism: Erythrophleum ivorense (assembly GCA_026724425.1). NCBI lineage: Eukaryota > Viridiplantae > Streptophyta > Magnoliopsida > Fabales > Fabaceae > Erythrophleum > Erythrophleum ivorense. The sequence goes on from JAIUCV010003447.1 coordinate 6,748, forward strand.
TCACTTCAACTTAAAATGTTCTGCAGCCCACCTCACTAAACAAAGGCCCAATAAGCACACATCTGAACCTAAGAGTAATTGGCTTCAATTGGCTTCAATTGGATTATTATGGTAGCTAGGGGAAGAGTAATTGGCTTCAATTGAGGTAACTAGGGTTATTTTCCACTTCCATGTATATGTTCATGTTAATCTAATATTGTTTGCACATATATGATTTTGAAATATTAAATGATTGGTTGACTACTTGAATTGTTATTGTGATTGGACCTTGTGAGTCCATGGTGGAGCTGTGATGCAGCTACCACCCGTGCATGTGCTTTGATCGAACACCGGGTTGTGATCAGACCCCAGATGCACTGAGCCCAGGTTATGCTCATTGGGGAGTTGGTGTCGTGGATGGACCATTCCTGGTATTATTGGCCATTAACATGTTATGCATGATTGCTGGTATGGGACAGTAGTCATTGGTAGTTCAATTAGTTCATTTGCGAATTGAATTGATGATTCTAGTATTGATCATATGAAATTGCATCGGATTGATTAACTTGTACATATATATGGAAATTTCCCTTTTGTTACTGAGATTATATATATCTCACCTCGTTGTGGACATTTTCAGGGATCGGACCTCTTAGTGGTAAGGAGAAAATTAATGGAAGATCATTAAATGGTTTGGTAGCACATAGGTTTAGGAGCTTTGACAAAATGTATTGTAACTAAATTGCTAGTTTGTATCATTGCTGCATTGCATCATGAGTTGCCAAGTGTAGGGATTGTATATGTAATTTGATTATCATGGAATTGAACATTATGATTGTAATTGGCTAATAATGGATAAGTGATTTGATTTTATATGAACATTAAGCATTGACCCCATGCACCTTGTGACCATAATACATTTACTGTCATTAATCTATGAACTCACTAGTTCATGGTATCTAGTGGGTTAAGGGTCCACATTTGAATTTTGAATGGGTAATGATAGATATGTTAGGTAGATTAGGTAAAAGAAAGACACTAAATCTTCACAAACTAAGTTAAAGTAGCCTATAGTGTTGCTAGAGGGGGAATTGGAAAGCATGAGATGAAATTTTGGGAGTTGTAGGAACAGAAGGGAATTGGCCGCAGCCAACATTTAATTTGCCTAGGCTAAATGGTAACAGAGAAGAATTGGCTGCGGCCAACATTTAATTGGCCTCGGCTAAATGTGGCAAACCTGCCAGGGAAGAAAACAAAGAGCAATTAGCTGCGGCAAACAGTGACGTTGGCCGTGGCTAAGTCTGAGAGGCAGATTTGGGGGTATTCTATAAGGTATTTGGCCGCGGCAAAATGTGAAAATTTTGTGACGGCGTAAGGAGTTGAATCGAGAGTAATTAGCCGCGGTGTAAGGGAATTTAGCCGCGGCGAAAGTGCTATATTTTTCATATTCACCTAGAAACCTTAGTTTCTTTTAAGGTAATGCTAAAGAATGATTTAGAAACACTTGTAGGAGGATTTTATAAGTTAGAATTAATGGATGGGAGAATCAAAGGCTCCTCATTAATAATTGAATTCACTCAAGCATTCGAATAATTGTGGTTGTCTAGCTAATGACCCTTACAACATTAAGGTTTCAATTTTCCTCACTTGTTCCTGATGTAATTAATCTTAATGACTTCAAACCTTGACATATGATTATTAATCATGTACTTAACCTTAATCACTATAATTGGAAGTTAGGGTCGTCACAGAAGGAGGAGTAAGCTACCTTGGAAGCAAACACACACTTTTTCTCTTGAATTAATGCTCCCTCCTTCGTCCACGCACACACAAAGGTGTGGGGATGATTTCTCATGGCCTAAACATAATTTATAAAAGCCAATTAGGTTCATGGAATTAATCCTAAGGCCACATAACTTGCTTAGACACTAGCTTGTTCTATAAATCTCATTATAGTTTTATAAATGCATCTAATGAAGCAACACCCCTCAAATAAATTCTAGACTCTATTTTTTCCCTTCAAATATGATTATTGACTCCTTTTAAGCCTCTTGGAGTCATCACACAATCAAAACCAAGAGCCTAATTACATGTTGGTTCTTTAGGTCATATTATGGAACATAAAGTACCAACTCATTCTCTATGGTCTCTAGATTTTTCCCAAGGCTTCCCCTAATATTCATTCATCATATATGACTCAACAATGGGCTTAAAAAATTTAAAACTCTCCCTAGCTACCCTAACCTCTCTTGGCTGAGACAATGGAGGGTTTTGCTCTACATGGACTTTGCTTTGTTTCCTTGATGGAGGAAGCACATGGGGAGACTTCAAGGGATCTTAGGAGCTTATTCAAACACTTATTTAGGCATAGGAATTAAGAGATCAAATAAGATTTTGGAAGGAACACTTGAAACCTTAGAAATTGAATCTTGAAATTTTAGTTTTTTGTTAATTCTCTTTGCATATTCTTAATCTCCACACCCTTTTTCCTAAGAATCACCCTTGGTTCTACCTAAAGATCAAACCCTCCTAGGGTTTCTTGAGTGGAGCGAAATGGTGGAGGAAGAGGAGGAAGGGATAGCAACCATGGAAGAAGAAATTACCTTATTTTCTTACTTTTTCTCACTTAAATCTTGTCTTCTTCAAGCTCCTCTCTTAAAATCCGAATTTTCCCTCAATTTCTCCCTTAAAAAAAATTTGTAAATTTCATTTTAATCAAAGGAAACAAAGGAGAATGGAGGAGAAGAAGTTTGGATGGAAGAAAGCATGAAAAACTACCAAAATTCCTTACCTTCAAGCCTTGATTTCTCTTCTCCTTCTTCTTCTCTTGGTGCACCACTCTCCTAGGGTTTCTTCTCTGGTTTGGGGCAGAAAAATATGAGACTCCATGAATGGGAAAGTGGGGTGCCTCATATATATATGTGGAAGAGAATGGCTTTTTCAAAAAATTTTGTTTTGCCCTTCGTTTTTGGCATTTTCATTTCTACTTTGTTTTAGCTCCTTTTTTAGAACTTTTTTCCATTATAAAATTTAGGTTCCCAATTTAGTAAAATGCCTTTGGAATCACTCAAATTGGGGCTAAAACCTTTTTGAACGAATCCGTCAAAGGTCAGGTACAATCACATTGAAAAAATCCACCGGAGGGGATTTAACTATCCCGGGGCTTCCCATGGTTTTCAGGGCCTTTAAGAACCCCAGAGAACTCAAAAATTTCATTTAAAAAGCCCTCTTGTGTGAATTCCACAATTTGTTCAAAATTATGAAAATGTCATTACGTTTCATAAGATTTTCATCAAAATTTGTTTCTTCATTCTAGCTCTTTTTTTCTTTCTATCTGAGCCTAGAATTCTCATTTTTAGAAGTCTAGAATGTTACTCAAATTTTTTGGGACCTTAACTAATTCATTTCGAAGGACTTGCTTGGAAAATATGCCTGTTTTCGTAGTTTAACAAAAATCGAACTTTACAATTCTCCCTTTTTAAAAATTTTGTCCTCGAAATTTAAATAACATACCTCATGAGAGGAGTTCTAGATGTTTCTTTCTCATCTCTTCCTCTAGCTCCCAAGTAGCTTCTTCGAGAGATAACCCCTTCCAAACCACTTTTACTAGCAGTATCGTCATATTCTGTAACTACTTAAGTCTAACGTCCACAATCCGATCTGGTGATACTATGTATGATAGATCATCCTGTAACTACACATTCTCATATTCTATGACATGTGAGGGATCGGGTTGGTAAACATGGAATACATTATGCACTTAGCTCAGGTTTAGGGGAAGGGCTAGTCTGTAAGCCATAGGTCCTACTTTATTAAGAATCTAGAAAGGATCTATGTATTTTGGACTGAGCTTATTGCTTTTTATGGACCGACCTATCCCTTTGACTAGAGACACTCTAATGAAGATATGGTCTCTAATCTCAAACTCTAACAGCCATCTACATTTATCTACATAACTTTTCTATTTACTTTGGGCCGTTAGCAGCTTCTTTCTAATGGTCTCAATTTGTCTAGAAGTCTGGTCCATTAACTCTGGGCATATAAGGCTTTGATCTCCTAACTCAACCCAACACATTAGAGCCTACACTTTCTCCCATACAATGGCCCATACGGTGCTATCTGTATACTTGCATGATAGCTATTATTATAGGCAAATTCTGCTAGAGGCAAGTATGTATCCCAGTTTCCTTTCATCTCTAAGACACATGTCCTCTAGGGTTTGGATGGTTCTCTCCATCTGTCCATCTATCTGTGGGTGATAGGCTGTGTTAAATCTGAGTCTGGTACCTAGAGCATCCTGTAATGATCTTCAGAAATCCGATGTGAATCTGGGATCTCTATCCGACACCATGCTCCTAAGCACGCCATGTAATCTAACTATCTCCCGTATGTATGGCTGGGCTAGCTTATCTAAGATAGAAGTGGCTTTCATAGCTAAGAAGTGTGCTAATTTTGTTAACCTATCTACTATTACCCATATTGTATCATGCCCCAAAGATGTCCTAGGCAAACCCATGACAAAATCTATTGCTATGCTATCCCATTTTCACTCTGGGATATCTAGGGGCTGAAGTAACCCAGCTGGTTTCTGGTATTTTATTTTCACTCTCTGGCATACTAGACATCGGGAGACATACTCTGCTATGTCTATTTTCATTCCAGGCCACCAGAACATTTTCTTTAAATCCTGGTACATTTTATTACTACCTGGATGAATGGTGTACTTACTTTTATGTGCCTCATCTAATATTTTCTCTCTGATTTCTATATTTCTAGGCACATACTACATATCCCTGTATCTCACTATATCATCCTCATATAAATTGAATTCCTGAATGCTACCCTGGGCTATCTGGGCTCTAATCTTATTTACATGGTCATCATTCTACTGGGTGTCTCTTATTTGCTCCCTTAAGTCATTTTCTATTCGAGTTTCACTCATTAATAATTTCCACGAATGCACCTCGTAGGAGAGACTCATATCTCTAAATCTCTCAATCAATTCTTACACTCAGATCATCATACAGGCTATGTGAATGGATTTTCTACTTAGGGCATCAGCTGCCACAATAGCCTTACCGAGATGGTATTTCAATGTGAAATCATAGTCTTTCAAAAATTCTAACCATCTCCGCTATCTCATATTCAACTCTTTCTATTCAAATAAGTATTTAAGGCTCTTATGGTCGCTATAAATTTCTATAGCTGCCCTATACAAGTAGTGTCTCCATATTTTCAAAGTAAACACCACTGCGGCTAACTCTAGGTCGTGTGTAGGGTAATTTTTCTTGTGAGGTTTCAACTGTCTAGAAGCTTAAGCTATCACTAGACCTTTCTATATAAGCACGCATCCTAACCCTTTCTTAGAGGCATCACTATATACTATAAAAGTCTCTCTAGGGTCAAGGAGTACTAGGACTGGGGTCGTGGTTAACTTGTACTTCAACTCTTGAAAACTACTCTCAAATTTCTCATTCCACATGAACGGTACATTTTTTTCTAGTAAGTCGGGTAAATGGCATCGCTTTCTGAGAAAAGCCCTAAATGAACCTCCTATAGTAACTTGCTAAACCTAGGAAGCTCCTGATCTCTATCACTGTCCTAGGTCTCTCCCACTATAATACTGCCTCTACCTTATGGGGATCTACTACAACCCCTGCCTAGAAGGTCACATGACCTAGAAACTGAACTTCAGTAAGCCAAAACTCACATTTACTAAATTTAGCATACAACTATCTCTCTCTTAAGGTCTCCAAGGCTAATCTCAGGTGCTGCTCATGTTCCTCTCTATTTTTTGAGTAGATGAGGATGTCATCTATGAAGACAACTACAAATCTATCTAAGTATGGCCTGATAACTCTATTCATGTAGTCAATGACACTGCAGGTGCATTCGTTAACCCGAAGGGCATAACTAAAAATTTATAGTGCCCGTATCTAGTCCTAAATGCCATTGTGGGAATATTCTCAGCCTTTATTCTAGATTGATGGTATCTCGACTTAAGGTCTATCTTAGAGAAAATTAACGCTCCTACTAACTGATCTAGAAGGTCACTATGCGAGGGAGAGAGTACTTATTCTTAATAGTTATCTTATTGAGCTCTCGATAATCTATACATAGCCTAAGGCTCCTGTCTTTCTTCTTTACGAATAAAACTGGAGCTCCCCATAGCGAGATACTGAGTCTGATAAAACCCTTCTCTAAGAGCTCTTCTATATGCTTTTTAAGCTCAGCTAGCTTAGATGGAGCCATCCTATAAGGGGCCTTAGACACTGGACCTGCCCCAGGTACAATGTCTATAAGAAACTCTACCTCTCTCTCTAGGGGTAGTCTATTAATTTCTCTAGAGAATACCTCAGGGAACTCTCTTATTATGGGGATCTCATTTATCCCTCTTCTACCTCAGCCTGAACTGAAAAGAAAACTAGATACCCCTGTGATGATTGTGTTGTGCAATCTCAAATAAAACTAGGTAGCAAAATAAATTTTGTAGGTAATGGTGCAACCTATGTCATTTTCCAAGGAGTCTTTATGCCTCAATTTGTTGTGAAAGAGTATTCCAAGTATTACTAATAGGAACTTGTTTAAGGGGTTTTGAAATGCTAGAATTTAATTAAACTAAATTTTAAATGACAAGAATAAAAAACTTAAGACTAAAATGAAGTGAACAATTAAGAAAATGTGGTTACTAGCCTTTAAATGAACTCCCTAGAATTCAATTATCCTTGCTCCCTTTTTAGTGTACCAAATTTGGATTTAATTTCTTGCTCATTAGTGTATTCCCCATAAAAGCTCTTGAATGACCATCCAAGATTCAATTCACCAATTATTCAAGGAATTTGCAACCACAAGAAACCTTGAAAAATTAATTAATTGAATTAAGAACAAGAACACACTATAACCAATCTGATGCACAATCTACTTAAGATGCTAATTAACCAATTAGATTAATGAATTCCTCAAACAATTAATTACACAAAAATCCCAGCCGCTTAATCCAACAACCATTGTATAAATTGGCCTATAATCAAGAGGAAATTAAAGGTAATTTGCACAGAACTAATTCTAGAATTTTCATAAACATGTAATGATCACAATTAACATTCCAAAAAATCAAATTATATTCAATCCACAAATCAAACCAATCCAGTAATTTTCAACAATTAAATTCCTAAATTAATAAACTAGACCTAGTCAAATTAATAAAAGAATTAATGCTGGAATTAAAAGAGTAAGTAAGGAAATTTTTATCCAATTTGGTGAGGGAAAAGTGGAGCTCAAATCTACATCTAGGAGTCTTCAATCTTTAGCTAGCCACCAAGGATGATTCAAGCTGCCATGGAGAGTTTAAACAAAGGAAAATTGATGATGGGAGCTTCAACCATGAGAAATCGATGAATGACCCTCCTTGGAGCTCTCGAGTTTTCACGTCGTCTAGTACTCCTCTTTTGGAGCTCCAGCCTTCTCTTTTTCTTACGTCGCATTTTTCTTTTTATTCCTTGTGTTTCTTTTTTCTCCCCCCAGCTCGCGTTGATCTTCCACCCTCTCTCATGTGCTGCCCATGTTCTTTTCTTCACTTAATAGTCACGTGCCTCATTTATAATCTTCCCATAATTCTCGTGCTAATGCTACTGCATTCCTCGCGTGTTTTCTTCATGCTCTATTCACATGCTTCTTATATGCTCATTAGCTCATGCTACTATTCCACATAGAACCCATAGCTTCTTCCCTACTCAGCTACTTCTCTCTCGTGCTGCCTTTTCCCCAAGTAATGATCACGTGTTCCCTCATGTAGCTACTGTGCTAGAACCTGTTACTTTAATTCTTTCCTCCATGTATTATGCATGCTTCTTCTTATCTTTACGTGCTCTTGGACTTTACTGTGGGTGCAACGTACATGATAGAAGTTGACATGCTTCTTACGTGTTGCTTTTCTTCATCCCGTAGCTAGAAGTTCTTCGCGTTTACTCAACATTTGTTCCACATCTTGCTCACGTGGTTCAGCTCGCTTTTTTATGTTTTTCCCACATCAGCTTTTCCTCCATCCATTTAGCTCATTTCTTCCATGTCTAACCCAGGTTCTACCTTTGCATGTGTGTGTTTTCATGGCCTGAACTTCTCCCCACAAGCAGCTCATTCTAACCCGTAAGTGTGCATGCATGGATGGCTCTCAGTCCAGCTTTTCTTTTCTTTTTCTCTATTCACGTTACTATTAAGCTATTTCCTAGCCTCTTCTAGCTTCCTTTCATGCAGCTGCATTCATCCTTTAACTCCATGCTTCTTTCCTTCATAGCCTCTTCCTCCTATAAACCCGAGGAACCATCAACTCAAGCCTCTAAAATCACATTCTGTTGTCAAGGGGAAGCTCGTAAGTGAAGCAACGTGGCTGGCTATTGCTGGAACTTGTGGCTTGCATGAATGATGACTTGGGAGTGTGGACTGGTAGCTCATTCAAATGCTTCATGGATATATGGAGTTAAGACATGTGAGCTTTAAGATGATGCGTTGTTACTAAGTGTGCTTCGCTGCCTACATGTAAGTACGTGGAGAGAATGCTTGTGTGTGTGTGTCTTCCACAGGAGAACAAGGGAGCTAGAGTTTGCTTCTTCTTTTGCTCATAAGCTTCTTCTTCTTTCAACCTGTAACATCCGGTTTTCTGAAAATCCAAGAAAACATAAGGAAACGGAAGAAACGTAACAGATGGTTTATCCGTCAACGTACGAAATTCACCAGATATGAAAGGAAGTCCCGCAAATAGAATAAATTGAGGTCTAATAAAATTAGAATAATATTCTAGATCGTAAATAATGATGAGTCAAGGCCAGACGTGCCCTAAAATTAGGGCTAAAATAGATGAAAAAAAAAAGAGATCAGAAAAAGGTCCTGAAGAGCCTCCAAAGTCAAGTATGAAGGAGCCAGAGACTAAAATGCAAAAAAAAGTTATATGTCAGGCAAAATGTATAAATTGCCCTAAAGTTCAGGGAACCCTAGTTTCATCCTCTATTCGTGGCTTTAAGCACGAATATGAAAATATCAGGCAAGAATCTCAGAAATACGTGACCTACGGTTAAACTCAGTTTGATGAGACGGGTCCAATGATACCAAGTTGCCCGGATGACCGGGCAGGATCCGGTCCGAGGTCTGGTTATCCCGATCAGTAGTCATGAGCAGAATGGAAAAAAAAGAAGTTGTAAGAACTATAGAAATAAAAATAGCTAAAGGGCTAAGAAACCTTGAAGGAGTTTCAGGGACAGAATTGTAGTAAATGAAAAGTTTATAGCACAATCATAATACAGAACAGTAAAAATTACACCTATAGACCCGGGTGTCTGATTGACACCGAAATTTATGAGAATTGAGGTTAAGGGCCCCTGACCCATGTTTGAAGCTTAATATGGCCAGAAAGTAGAAGAAATAATGTTCATAAATTTTAGAAAGTCTAAAGGTATATATTGTACCGTAAAACCTTAATTAGGCTCAGACACTGATTTTTAGATTGCTGTAAGGCCCAATAGTTGATTCTAAAGGCCCGATAAGAGAAGAGAAGATATGATTAGAGCTTTAGAGAAGATGAAACCTAAATATAAATATAGAATGAAAGGAAAAGAAGAAAAATATTTTAGTTATTTTAAAGAATTAACCATGGTTAAGTTAGAAATTAACTATGGTTGAGTTAAAAGTTGACCATGGTATAGTTAAGAAATTAACCATGGTTACTCTTTATAACCTAAGGGCTAAGGCAAGGCTTCCAAGTGTGTGGCCAAGAATTTTTGGAAGAAGGTATTTAGTTATGAAATTAGAAAATCAAAAGAAAAAAAAGAATGGAAGGTTAAGATTTGATCTTAAAAAGGTTGATCCAAAGGTCCAAATTTAGTATAACCATTTAACTTCATTAGATTCATCTTCTTCACCTCCATTCCACCATTTTCACGCCACACATAAGGAAGAAAGAAAGAAAAACGTGAAGAGAAAGAGGGAGGGAGAAAAAGTGGAAGATGAAATGAAACTAAGCAAAACTACCACCATTCTTCACCAAATTTCTCCATCTTCTCCATCCTCCAACCATTTCTTCCAAAGGGCAGCTGCATATTCATCTTTTCTTCAAGGTGAAATGTTGCTCTAAGTGGGAAAAGAAAGGATTTTAGTGTGAGAAAACCAAAAGAAGCAAGGCTTAAGCTTAAAGAGTAAGTTTTCTCCATCTTATACTTGTAAATCACATGCCTTAAGCTAGTTTTGTTAAACCCTAACTATGAGTTATTTTTGGACAGCATATGAATCATTAGAAATGGAGTTTATATGTTGAATATGAAGGCCTTGAAATGAAGTTTATATGTTGAACATGAAGGCCATATGAGCTTAGTTATTGTTGTTATGTGCTGAGACTTTGGAAAACACAAAGATTGTAATTTTTGGGAAAATAGAAAGCATGGGGAGATGCTGTCCGAATTTTCCCAAAATTTTTATGGTGTTTCCTTAATGTCTTAAAGTCATGTATACCAAATTTCAAGTCCTAAAACATAAGGAAAAGGTTATGGAACTTTTAGAACCAAAGAAACACACTTTGAGCCTAAAACGGAGCTAGATTATGTGATGACCAAAACGTGATGTTGGGGCTAGAATTTGGTGATTTTTTCCATTCCAATGGATTCAAAAGGGTGTTTTTAGCTAGGAATACCTATGGGAAAACCCCCAAAGCTCATGGGATAAAATTCCTAAATTTTGGCCAAGAAAGGCATACTATTCGGCCATAGTGAATAGGAAGGGAAGGAGTTGGATTTTTCCAATTCCAATGGTCCCATTAAGTTTAAAAGAGGTCATCCTATTTTAGAAGCTAAGGTTTATGTGTTGATTGTAATGAATTATCATTATGATTATAAGGTTTGATATTATTTTGGGAACTCCAAAAGCAAGTAAACTGAGTCTCAAGGATTGAGGAGCAAAGTTTGCTAAGGTAGTAGTTTTCCTCTCTCTTTCCTTAAGCTTGTATGTTTGTATAATGATGAGTGTTATGCTATATCAAGTTGTCATTTATGCTATAAGATGAGACATGTATGCTTAGATTGTGCTTGGCCTTGTATGAAATTCCTTGTATTGCTATGCGATATGTGGCATCTTGACTAGCATTATGTACTTACATGCTTGCTTGTGAATGAGATTGGTTTACTACTACTGAGATTTCATAATCTCACCCCAAATATAACCTATTGCCAGGTCCGAGTTCAAGCAAATAAAGGGGCAAAGGATGTGGAAGCATAAATTGAGGACCTTACTTTTATGCACTACATTTTGTTATGTAGTTAAATATTTTAGATTAATGCTTGTATGAGTTACGTTATGATACTGTAAGGTACTCAGATATGAAATGAAAAGCCATGTATATACCTAACCCTGAAGTAAAAAGAGTATGACTAACGCTTAAGATGCAAGAATGCCTGTGCTTATATAAAGGCAAAATAATAAGAATAATAATATGACCAATGAGGGGTAAAATTGTCCAAATTGTTGTAGGGGCAACTTTATATGAATTCATATGTGCTCCGCTAAGTAAGCATTTTTCCTGTGTAAAGGGCTTAAAGAGCTTGAAGTAGAGCCCTAAATTAACCTCATATGATTTTTCTATAATTGATTGTGTATTTTCAAAGTTAGATAAGAAATTGAAAATGACCAAATGAATAGTGAAATTGTATGAGGAAGCTTTTAAAAGGAAAAAAATTAATTAGTTCAGGTTTCCATTGACTCCTCTAAGTTTTATATGAGGCAATTGTAGTAGGAAAAGTGTTATAAAATAAGGTATGACACAACCCGTAAAACCTTCTAGCATGTAGCCTTTGTGTGATTCATTTGTTATGTGGAAATGCTTCTTTTTGGTGGAATGGATGAGAGCTTCACTAGGAATGGATGTAAAGAGCTGCTTCTTCACATGCTTGGCCTGGTGGTTGGTTAAGAGAACTTGAGGAAGCCCATGCAACATGTGAAAGAATAAATCTGCTTCCTTTTACATCAAAAGCCCTAAGTCAAAATAAACAAAGTCAATGGCCCATGGAATACAATTATCATCTAGGAAATAAAATACCATTAAAATGTCCAAGTTATTCACTAAAATTCCAAAAGATAATATTTTATTTCCTAATCCAAATAATATTCACTAAAGCTCAAAACATCTTTAATTCATTAACAAAAATCCATAATTAATGAGTAAAAATATAAAGAATATTTGAATTATTAGGATTGAGGTTTCAATGCAACATTACTTTGTTAATCTCTTGATTCTTGAGTGGTAACCTAAGATAACTTGTTATGAACGTAATTAGGGACTTAGACCAGAATTAATCACAATTGGATTAGGATAAGGATAGTGGATACCAAGGGACGAATCCAAAGCTAGTCACAAGTCCATCATTCAACTATAACCCATACAATTAGGTAGCAATTAGGAATTTTAATTCAATTTCATTTTAGATAGTTTAAGTCAATCAAAACCCCCCTTAGTTTAGAAATTTTTAGAGTCTTTTAACACTTGAAAAGCCCAATTAAACATTGAATTCCATTTCCAAGGGAGATAACCTAGGTTGTGTCACTAACTATAAATTTAATCCAACCTAGTTTTATTTTGAGGGTTGCGTGACGCCCTGTGGCTTCATTGTAGAGCAGACAACATGGAATTCCTTCAGATGTTTGTCAGTGAATCAAACCAGATTTAAGCTCAAAATTTGCATCTAATTCTGGATATTGTATACAAAGATTTTGATAATGCACATTAGGAGCTGTCAATTCTCTAATGGTTCTGGCATGCATGTTATCATTCAAATTTGCATTTACATTCAAGTTAGCCTAAACATGCATATTCATGTTAGCATTCATTTGATCTTGTTCAGCCATATTATCACCAGCAAATTGAAGTACACAATCAATTCCTTGTACACAATCAAAAGCAGAAGAAATAAAACTACTGATTCTTATACTATCCTTGTTTTTCTTAATCCTTACTTGTCTTCTAAAGGTTCTTTCAATTTTCGGATCCAAATCAATTAATTTTTCACCAGAGCTCTTTGTCATACACTAATTAGACAAGCAAAAACTAAAAAGAAACATAAAATTCAACAAAGAAAAATTAAAACAATAAATCTAAAAAAAATAGAAAAATCCTAAAAAATTCAAGAAAACTATATACCCCTGATAACCATGCCCTAGAGATCTCTCAACCTGGGAGGTGGTCATAACAGATAACTCAGTCCTCATACAAGGCATAGTCTCACACTCAAGTAAAGTAATACATCTATGGCTATAATCTAGTGTGGCATTATTTGCAGACATCCAGTTCATACCAATGATCACATCAATATCAATAAGGGACATACAAATCAAATCAAGAGTGGTAAAGCAATGATTAAATTAGATCACACAATTCAAACAAGCATGGGAGGTAATGGCTCGGTTTCCTGTGGGGGTAGATACATGCAAGTCATATGGTGATATATACATACTCAGACCCAACCTCCTAGCACAGTCATATGGTATAAAAGAATGGCTAGCACCTGAATCAAATAATGCAGTTACAAAAAAATAATTTATTCTGATTCGGGGACTGGCTAGCCTCCTGTTATGATGGGGCAAAGACTCTACCTTAAGTCTGAGGTCTAGGAGGAGGAGCCATCTCCTACTGCTGTGTGATCTGTGGAGGAGTCTAGGTGCAATCCCTAGCCATATGTCCTAGCCTACCAGACTGGAAGCATACATTTTGCCCCACATAACACGGTCTGGTGCCATGGTTCTTGCCACACTAAGGACATGTGATCAGTGTGAAGCTACTTCTGCTAGACTGAGTCCTCTGTCTTTTACCTTTTCGACTCCACTAGCCTCTGCCACCTCTCTGGCTAGTGACTATAGCATGTGATCCTTCTCTAGGTCTCTTGGGCTCAAGGAGGGATGGTCTAGCGCTAGAGGTAGGCTACATCATTTTGAGGTTCGTCTCCGTCACTCTGCATATCTCAACTAGGGTGTTAAAGTGCCTGATCCTCTATGGCACTACCCTGTCTTTGATCTCAGGGAGCAAACCTTTCTCTAATCTGTCCACTCTCCACCTTTCATCATCATGCCTCTGTAAGTAAGAGGAGTATCAGGAGAGCTCTACAAATTTCACCACATATTGGTCCACGGACATCCCCTCTATCTATTTCAGGAGGATAAATTCTAATTCTTTCTCGTCCCTAACTGAGCTAGGGAAATATTTCTCATGGAATACCTAGAGGAATGGCTCCCATGTAATCGAAAGGTTCCTCAGCCTCAAAATAGGCTCGATGCCCTTCCACCAGTAATCTGCCTCTTTCTGCAACTGAAAGACAACCATCTTAGCTTTCTGCTCAAACGTACACTCCATCACCTCGAATATCTTTTCTAACTACATAATCCAAGCCTCAGCTTTTTCTGAATTCATCTCACTATCAAAGGTGGGAGGCCCGAACTTTCTGAATTGATTGATGATCTTTCTGGTCGAGAGCTGCTCCTGAGCTGGAGGTGTCTAAGCTGGTAGAATAAGGGCAACCGTCTGTATGTGTGGCTGTGGATCTGAGTGAGTCACCCCTGAATGCTCGGGAAGATCTGAGCGATGAGGTTATGTGGAAGAGGAGGTGTAGGGCCCTGGCTATCTCTCTCAACAAGTCGTTCCTATAACTGCATAATAATAGCCTGGTGCTGATCCAGGCAAGCCATAATAAACTCCAGGGCTCTAGCAACTAGATCAATAAGCACGACTATATCATTAGCACGAGCCTCTCTAAAGGGCCGACCTCTTCTAGTGTTCACCATCTTATTGAAACATCATAACAAACTTTAACATGAAAAAGGGAACACTTCCACCATCAACACACTCAATTCATCCATAAACAAGCTCATATGCATCTAGGCAACTCATAAACACAAGCCACAACCCACATCAAGAGCCTGAACCTTTGCTCTGATACCAATAAATGTAACACCTTATATTTCTAGCTTATTACATCACATTTCCATGCTTTACATCATACATTCCATGAAGGAGCAAGAAAAGGAGATTAAAATAATAACTTTTCTAGCATTACGTTACATATAAAAATTTCATTCGGTATCATGTGAATCATATGAGCTCATACATCACATTCTCATATTTAATTACATGAATATAACTCATTTTTATTATCAAAAGTGGCCTACATCTCGTGGAAACCAAAGGGAAGCATAAAATACACATATATATATACTCGACCAGATTCACCTCATTTCTGTCACAAACTTTGGAAAATCATAACTAATTCTATAAAACTCAAAATCATGAATTCTTAGCCATTTTAGAAATCTACACATGTATACTTTATGCTAAAAATATCTCTAGACCATGAAACACAACACAGAAGATGTTTGACATTCGAAATGGGCCAAAGGTCTGGTTGTTCATTGGTGCTATCACAGAATTCTACAGCAAACTTCAAAAATGTCCAATTAATTCCAAAAAAATTCAATCCATGAAAATGATACCAATATAAAAAATGGTGGATGTTAGCTAAAGAGAAAAAATAACTCCAAACCAGTTTAGGTATGCCTAGACCTCAAAACCTAATCTAACAGTACCTAAGGTTAGTTGGGGAGCCTGGTCCTAGATGGAATCTTTAAAAATTCATATCTCACTTTCTAGACCTCCAAATGAGGTGCTTCTAGTTGGTACAAGTCATTAGGAATGTCCAATTTTTTTTATATAAAATTTCGTGGCAATTGGACATCATTTGAGCCCTGTGTGATAGATTTCATTTTCGAACCTGAGTGAATAGTGACATGACCAAAACTAGAATTTTTACCAACTTTCAAAATTCATCAAATATTCTCTAGACCTCCAAAAATTCTGTTCTTTAGCTTCCCAAAAAGATCTCAACAAGATCTAATTGCATACCAAATATTAGATTAATAAGAGCTCATTTGGACAAAAAGTGACGTGGGGTCCTATTATGGTCAATTTTTGCTCCATATAGAATATCAAAATGTCTAAATAGCTTTTCTTGGGGTTTGGAACCTATTGGGCAAGTCTAAAAGTATAATTAGGACTTGTATGAGCTGCCCAAAGGGTTTTAAACCTCATGCATCTCATTTTGACTATTTCACATCCATTTATACACATACTTCCATAATGAAAACTTTTCAATACATAACCAAAATGTGCATATTCATACATACAACATTAACTCTCATTTATATATGATACATTAGTATAATTACATATATTTAAGAGGCCATTGGTCATACACAACATTAGATTACAACATTTTCCACTTGTGTTGCAATAATGTCATACTCTCATCTTCAAGGTGGTTAGCTTCCATTACCTTGCCCACTTGGTTCACCTAACATGTTAAATTATTGGAAAAGAGGGGATGAGATTCAAAGAATCCCAATAGCTCATCTCCCATTCAATCATACATAAAAGAAGCGAAATAAGTCTTGCAAATGCATGCATGGCATATGTACATATGCAATTATTCAAGAAGCAATTTCAACACTTGAGCAAGTCATACATAACATACAAAGACTTGCCAAGCAAGTGGATTGGCCTCACCCATTTACTTATGGATTTTGGACTTGCCTCACCCATTCTTTAAGAGGTTCTTGAACTTAACCTTACTTTTGAGAGTCAATCTCACTTCTTTGTCTCAACTAATCTTAATGGTTCTTGGCTCATCCTCACCTTGGCTAAAGGTTCTTAACCTCACTACACTCAAGCAAACCAAAGCAAGTATCATAAACATCATTTGGAAAACATAATGCATCATCATGTGAGTGGCTCGTCGTGCAACCCTCAAAATAATACTAGGTTGATAAAATATGTAGTTAATGGCACAACCTAGGTCATCTCTCTTGGAATTGGCGTTCAATATTTAATTGAGTTTTCCAAATATTAAAAGACTCTAAAAATTCCTAAACTAAAGGGGTTTTGATTTAATTAAACTAAGCAAAAACTAAATTAAATTAAAATTCCTAATTGTTATCTAATTGGGTGAATTATGGTCTTGTGACTAGCTTTGGATTCGTCCCTTGGTATCCACTATCCTTATCCTATTCTAATTGTAATTGATTCTGGCCTAAGAGTTCCTAAATGTATTCATAACAATTTATCTTGAGTAACCACGCAAGATTCAAGAAATCAACGATCTAATGTTTAATTGAGACCTCAACTCCGCATTAAACTGTTAATTCTTGTTTCTAAGATCAATGAACATCCAATTTGATTGATTAACTAATTGATTAGCCTCTGAATCATCCTAAATATTTAATTAACCAACTAAACATTAAGGAATCTTCAAATTAAACAATTAAGCTCACTCATGTATTTTATCGAACACCTTCGAAGCATACATGGGAAATTCAGATAATATTGGAATTAATCGGATCAATTAATCAACAAAAATACTTCCTAATTAGTGTCTAACCAGCCACTAATTACAATTACACAAATCCCCTATCAAATACAACTTAACCAAGACAATAAATGAAAGAGAAAAAGTGTAGGAAAAATAAGGAAAGTCTCAGCCAAAATTCTGAATTATTCTTCCATGGATTCAAGCTTCTCCAAGGGCTTCCTCCTTGCTAGCCTCAAGATGAACTAAAGCTTCATGGGATGATGGAGATGGAAGATGGAATGATGATGAGAAGAGGATGGGGTGGAAGAATGAATGGATGGATGGAGAGGTATATGGCGTGGTGTGGATGGATGGTGTATGGATGGACGATGAATGGTGTGCCCCCCTCTTGAACGAATGAATGGCTTGATATATATAGGCATGAGTTTCTGAAAATATAGAGACGTGGGATGGGTGGATTGTGAATGGATTAAGATATCCGAATGGATGAAGGAAGCGTGCAGACTTGTAGAGACGTGTGGAATAATGATTCTGCCTGAGTTCCTTATTCTCACGTGATATACTTTATTTTCTCGTGCTTAGCCCTTTTCTTTTCGTGTGTATTATGCTTGGATCTGAACTCTTGCTTCCTTTAAACCCCACGTGCTCAGCTGCTTCTCTTCGTGTTTGCTCGTGCCTTCTGCGTTTCTGTTGCATGTTCTCCAGCTCTCTTCTTGTTGAAACTGCAATTCAGCGTTTTATTTTCCACGTGATATGCTCAAGTGTTTTTGCATGTATGTATAGGTGTGGGCCCCGCTGTTTATCTTATTATATTCTACATGTTCTTCTACTATTTCTGCAGCTCTTCTTCACGTAAATTTTCCACGTGATTCCTTCTGCTGCTCCTTGCCCGTAGCTTCTTCATGTTGGCTTCCAGCGTTTGCCTTTGTTCTGCTCGAGTTCAGCTTGTTTGTATTTCACGTCCCAAGCAAGCTCTAATCCATCATCTCCTCTGCTCATCACAAGCTTCTCCTTTCCACGTAACCTTAGCTCATTATTTCAGCTCGTGCAAGCTTCTTCTTTCAGCTTGCTCAATGTTTGTTCTAGCCACGTTAAAACTCGTAGCTTTTCTTCCATACATTCTATGCGTTGCTTGCTTGCTGATTATGTCTTATTCTTCTTTCTAAAACCCATGGCTTTCTAATGTGTTTCTAGCCTTACCAAGCTGTAGGTTCTTCTTCATCCATTTGCTCAAGTTTGCTAACTTCCTACATAAAGCTTCTTCTTCTCTATTATGCTTTTAGTTCAAGCCTCCTTTCAACTTCTTTCCATCTCTTATTGCTCAATGCATTACTATTCATCCAGCTCCCCTCTTCACATTCTTATTTACATTGGTCTCCCTCACCACGTGGCTTGTCTCATTGAGTCATGCATGTGTGTGATGATCATGTGACTTCATGTGAATGAGTGGGTTCCATGGAAAAGTTCATTCAAGCTTTAATTCCCATTGAAATTCTTAAAGCTCTTGAGATTGCACACTAACACACTTAAGGCCCATCTCTTCTCTTGCTTTTCTTCAATTTAATTTTCTATTCAAAACTCCAATTACATATTAAAATTATGCACAAAGAAGTGAGAAAAATCAAATAGGAATATTCACAAAATTATTTAAGATAAATTTATGCATTAAAAACCAATAATTTGTAAATAAATTCCTAAATTGTAGAAAATGGCTATTAAAACAAAATTCCAATTAATTAGACTCCTAGAACCATATTTGGAACTAAAATATCTAAATTAAGGAGAATAAAATGTATATAAATTATGCTTATCATCATGGTACCATGGAATAAGAGCTCATACTAGCACATTTTTCAAGGCTTGAAATACACATACACACATTCAAAGACAAGTAAAGCAAGCAATCATGCATGAGAGAAGGAGGAGTGAGCTACCTTGGAACCAAACACACATTTTTTCTCTTGAATCAATGCTCCCTACTTCGCCACACACACACAAAGGTGTGGGGATGATTTCACTTGGCCTAAACAAAATTTATGGAAGCCAATTAGGTTCATGAAATTAATCCTAAGGCCACCCAACTTGCTTAGACATTAGCTTGATCTATAAACCTCATTATGGTTCTATAAATCCACCTAATGAAGCAACACCCCTCAAATAAATTTTAGGCTCCATTCTTTCCCTTCAAATATGATTATTGACTCTTTTTAAGCCTCTTGGAGTCATCACACAATCAAAACCAAGAGCCTAACTACATGTTGTTTCTTTAGGTCATATTATGGAACATAAAGTACCAACTCATTCTCTATGGTCTCTAGATTTTTTCTAAGGCTTTCCCTCATATTCATTCATCATATATGACTCAACAATGGGCTTAAAAAATTTAAAACTCTCCCTAGCTACCCTAACCTCTCTTGGCCGAGACAATGGAGGGTTTTGCTCTACATAGACTTTGCTTTGCTTCCTTGATGGAGGAAGCACATGGGGAGACTTCAAGGGATCTTAGGAGCTCATTCAAACACTTATTTAGGCATAGGGATTAAGAGATCAAATTAGATTTTGGAAGGAACACTTGAAACCCTAGAAATTACATCTTGAAATTTCATAGTTTTTTGTTAATTCTCTTTGCATATTCTTAATCTCCACACCCTTTTTCCTAAGAATCACCCTTGGTTCTACCTAAAAATCAAACCCTCCTAGGGTTTCTTGAGTGGAGCGAAATGGTGGAGGAAAAGGAGGAAGGGATAGCAACCATGGAAGAAGAAATTACCTTGTTTTCTTACTTTTTCTCACTTAAATCTTGTCTTCTTCAAGCTCCTCCCTTCAAATCCGAAATTTCCCTCAATTTCTCCCTTAAAAAAAATTTGTAAACTTCATTTTAATCAAAGGAAACAAAGGAGAATGGAGGAGAAGAAGTTTGGATGGAAGAAAGCATGAAAAACTACCAAAATTCCTTACCTTCAAGCCTTGATTTCTCTTCTCCTTCTTCTTCTCTTGGTGCACCACTCTCCTAGGGTTTCTTCTCTGATTTGGGGCAAAAAAATATGAGACTCAATGAATGGGAGAGTGGGGCGCCTCATATATATAGGTGGAGGAGAATGGATTTTTCAAAAATTCTCATTTTGGCCTTCATTTTTGGCATTTTTGTTTCTACTTCGTTTTAGCTCCTTTTTGACAACCTTCTTTTACATTAGTAAAATGCCTTTGGAATCACTCAAATCGGAGCTAAAACCTTCCTGAACGAATCCGTCAAAGTTTGAGTACACTAACATTGAAAAACTTCCACCGGAAGGGATTTAACTGTCTCGGTGCTTCCCATGATTTTTAGGGCCTCTGAGAACCCCAGAAAACTCAAAACTTTCATTTAAAAAGCCCTTCTGTGTGAATTCCAAAATTTGCTGAAAATTATAAAAATACTATTGCATTTTGTAAGATTTCCTTCAAAATTTGTTTCTTCATTCTAGCTTTGTTTTTCTTTTTGTCTGAGCCTAGAATTCTCATTTTTAGTAGTCTAGAATGTTACTCAAATTTTTTGAGACCTTAATTAATTCATTTCGAGGGACTTACTTTGAAAATGCGCCCATTTCCATCGTTTAACGAAAACTGGACGTTACATGAACCAAACACAAACTAGTCCCAAACCAAACATTAAAACCATAAGAAAAGAGAAGAGAAGAGAAGGAGGAGAACAAATTTAATGAAGGAATGAGCATGAAATTTCATACTTTTCTTACCTTGTCTTAGGCTTTTCTTCCTCTTTTTCCCTTCCTCTTGTGCGCCCTTCTTGGTTGGTCTCTCCTCTGGTTTGGGACAAAAAATATGTCGGTTAGATGGAGAGGAGAAAGAGGACGTGGTATATAAGAAGCCAAGCTACTAAAATGCCTTTTTAAAAATTCCATTCTTGTCCCCTTTATTTGGCTATTTCCTTTTAGGCTCATTTTAACTCCTTTTTTAAAATTGTCTTTTCCATCATAAAATTTAGATCCTCTAATATGTAAAATGCCTTTAGTTTTACTCAAATTGAATTTAAAACCTTCCCAAATGAACCAATCAAAGTTCAAGTCAACTGACACTTAAAAATGTAAACCGAAGGGTCATTTTAAGGGTTCCTATGGTTTTT
>JAIUCV010003448.1:0-2500 GCA_026724425.1 Erythrophleum ivorense
CTTCCTTGGATGTGGTAGCCGTTTCTCAGGCTCCCTCTCCGGAATCGAACCCTAATTCTCCGTCACCCGTTACCACCATGGTAGGCCACCTATCCTACCATCGAATGTTGATAGGGCAGAAATTTGAATGATGCGTCGCCAGCACAAAGGCCATGCGATCCGTCGAGTTATCATGAATCATCAGAGCAACGGGCAGAGCCCGCGTCGACCTTTTATCTAATAAATGCATCCTTCCAGAAGTCGGGGTTTGTTGCACGTATTAGCTCTAGAATTACTACGGTTTCCGAGTAGTAGTTACCATCAAACAAACTATAACTGATTTAATGAGCCATTCGCAGTTCACAGTCTGAATTCGTTCATACTTACACATGCATGGCTTAATCTTTGAGACAAGCATATGACTACTGGCAGGATCAACCAGGTAGCATTCGTCAATCACGGCAGGCCCCGAACCATCTCGCGAACGATAAGCTAAGCAATAATGACACGCATTCTCGCAGACGCCAGGCAAACTAGAACGCAACGCATTTTCACCGTTGCTAGGCTAACAAGAACGCACGCGCATCACCGCCTATAGGAAAAACATGAACGCACGCGGATCCCCCAGCGCTAGGTAAACATGAACGCACGCACTCCTCCGGCGCTAGGCAAAAGCCAAGGAGCGGAGTTCTGACGTCATGCAACCAAGGAGCGGAACTCTGACGTTCATTGCAAAACCAAAGCGCACATGCTCTTATTCAAGTCAACCCGGCGCAAGCAATAACTCTGACGGCCATGCAAACCCAGCAAAAGCAACAACTCCGACATTTATGCAAAACCCATCGCAAGCAAGATGGAACAAGGTCTTGACCGTCATCTTTTGTCTGTGGGACAAACGAGCTATGGCGGGATTGAATTGCTTCACTCACCGTCAATAACCGTTCCGCATCCGAGAGTTTCAGCCGACAGCTCATTCACCTATACAAACAAGGCATCATTCAATGCCAAGGTGCGAGGATCACAAGTGCCGGCTTGTGTGTTCACGGCATCCCACCGAAAGAGATACCGCAAACAACATTGGAAGCCAAACTCAACAATTCCTTACCGTTAGGTACGCAACACGAGCCGCAGTTCCGGACAACGAGCATAAAAATGATCGTGAAAGAAACTGATTTGGATAGTTGGTATGTAGTTGGATGCGCGAGCATGGAGCCTACAAACACTAGCTATCCGATCACCACTCATACGCCGAACGTCAGTTAACCCAATAATGTCAATCGAGAAACTATTCAATTTCCGATAGTATCGGAAAGAACTGTAAAAGACGGACAAAACCAAGCCAAAGCCGCACAAGCGCGCAAACAATCAAGTCACGGACATTCGATTCCCAAATTTTTTTTTTTTTTGGCCGAAAAAACTGGCCGGAAAACTGGCCGGAAAATTTTTCCGGCGACAGTCCGGCGACAGTCCGGCGGTCCACCCGGCACTCGGACACCGTCGGACCATGCACCACCAATCCCTCGACCATAACCCATCCCATCCGTCTGTACGACCCATCCCACGACCATCCCACGCCCATTCCCCCCCCCAAAGGGTCGCCCCCCCCCTATATATAACCTTATGCCATTTTTGGGATTTCCAACCAACATACATTGAAATGTCTGAGGAGTCACTGGGGGTCTAAAACAAAAGTACTTGGAATTTTAATCTGATTATTTTTTGTGCTTCATAAGGGTAATGAAACCTACTTCCAGTAAAAATTTCAGAATTTTCTGAGCACTCTAAGTATTTTTTTCGTATTTTAGCAAAATCGGATGATCATGGTCCAACCCGACGTCCTCGGGCTCTTTTTGAGTAGCCAATGTCATTCTAAACTCTTTATTGGTCTATTTGAAGAGTTTCGATCGTGAAAAAATTCAAAACGAACGACAAAAAATCGATTCCGGCCGTTAGAATGTGTTATGGCCGATAGAACATGCGCGCCAGTACGTTCGATGGCCGACGTCCAACTGTATACGGTCGATCAAAATTTTTTTTTTCGATTTTGTTCATTTTTCCCACATTCAAAACCTTGTAATCACGATTTTAGGAGGTTCTATCGTGGAAAATTTCAAAACGATCGACAAAAAATCGAATCCGAACGGGTGACATGTGTTCTGGTCGATAGAATATGCGCGCCAGTACGTTCGATGGCCGACGGATCCAACTGTACGGTCGATCAAAATTTTTTTTTTCGATTTTGTTCATTTTTTCCCACATTCAAAACCTTCTAATCACGATTTTAGGAGATTCTATCGTGGAAAAATTTGAAAACGATCGACAAAAAATCGAATCCGAACGGTGACATGTGTTCTGGTCGATAGAATATGCGCGACAGTACGTTCGATGGCCGACGGATCAACTGTACGGTCGATCAAAATTTTTTTTTTCGATTTTGTTCATTTTTCCCCACATTCAAACCTTCTAATCACGATTTTAGGAGATTCTATCGTGGAAAATTTGAAAACGATCGACAAAAAAT
>JAIUCV010003449.1:0-28202 GCA_026724425.1 Erythrophleum ivorense
TGGCCTTAGATGATTATTCGGTGAGTATGAACGGACAGCGTCTGGATTGATCATATCCATTACCAGATGCATTCAGTCAGCAATTGCCTATTGATTCTCCTCCTATGTTTGTCACAAATGACAGACAAGTCCAAAGCTTGATCCAGCTAAGTAGAACTCATGTTGTACGACTTTGTGTCTCTAGCCAAGGGAAGGACCAAGACCACGTTGATGGACCTAAGACTGAAAATCAGGATGAAGAGTTCGATGAAGAATGGGCCGCGAACTCAGATGAAGCTTCTGAAGAAGGACTATATTCGGGTTGTGATGATGAGGGTGATACAAGGGAAAAAGCTTATGATGTGGACGATGATACTCACGCGGACTATAGTGAGTACGGTAAAGTGAAAGATGAAGACGTGTGTGAGATGAAAATTCCTTTCGATGATGCCCGTCTTAGAGGGCGTCTTGGTGGTCAGCGTAGACGGACGAATAATTGGGAAGACAATATCTATGAGCACCAGAGTTTTGACAGTAAGGCAGAACTTCTGTCTGAGTTGCGTTTGACGGCGGTGATGCTAAGATTCACGTTCAGAGTAGATAAGTCTACTACAAAACTGTTTGTGGCCAAATGCAAAGTGACTGGATGCGCTTGGATGGTTAGAGCGGCTGTCAAGAACGAAGCCACTACGTTTTGGGTGATAAAGTACATGAAGTCGCATACATGTTCTGTGTCTGACTGAGTAGGTAATCGTAGACGCTGTACAACGAACTATATTGGACATCTATTTGTCGAGCGGGTCGGAATCATCGACGGAATTGTGCCGCAACACATCAGAGACTCAATGAGGGTTATGTTTGGAATGAAGCTTAACTATACTGCTTCGTACAGAGCTCTTAAACACGCTCAAGAATTGGTGTGGGGAACAGCAGAAGATGGAGACGCGAATCTGCCTTCTTACTTGCAAAGAATTAAGGAAGCAAACCCGGGAAGTGTGACTGACTTGGTGTGCGACTCAATGGACCGTTTCAAGTACTGTTTTATATTTTTCGGAGCTTCAATAGCTGGCTTTCAGTATTTGAGGAGAGTGATTGTGGTGGATGGGACTCATCTTACTGGGAAGTATGGGGGAGTTCTACTTGTCGCTGCCGGACAGGACGGCAACTTTCAAATATTCCCATTAGCTTTTGCGATTGTTGATACTGAGGATAATGAGTCATGGGAATGGTTTTTCACCAAGCTTCGAGATTGTTTTACGCATCTTTTTCCAATGGCTATAGTCTCTGACCGGCACCACTCCATAGCTAGGGCATGTGGAATCGTTCTACCTTGGGCATCAAGAGGTATATGCTACTATCATCTACAGGGTAACATAGTAAAGGATTTCCATGCAAAGGACATCATGTATATGGTTAAAGGTGCTGCGTATGCCCATACGGTTCCCGAATATGACCGGTACATGGACCTCATACGAGCTTCAAAACCTGAGCTAGCAGATTACTTAGACGAAGCAGATCCTCAATTATGGTCAAGAGTTCATTTTCCCGGTGATAGATACAATATAAAGACGAGCAACATCGCGGAATCTATTAATGCGGCGGTTAAGAAGGCAAAGGGATTTCCCATTCCGATGCTTTTGGAGTTTATTAGGGAGAAGCTTGGTAGATGGTTTAACAGCCGGCGTGAAGATGCATTGAGTCTCACTACCGCCCACAGTAGAGGAGTTGAGTACATATTAGCCATACGTTCACACTACGCGGAAAGTATGATCGTGGAACGCATAGACAACTGGTGTTTTCACGTCAAGGGCGGAAAACGAGATTGCAATGTTGACTTGGAACAAAGAACGTGCTCATGTTGTGTGTATAACATTGAGAAAATTCCTTGCTCTCATGTTATTGCAGCTGCAGCGGAAGCTAACGTACAGATGTCCTATTACGTGTGTGATATATCCATATTTTACATGTTTTTACCTTGGTTTTCTTTATATTTTCTTACCTAATAATAATGATTTTGTATCCAAGAGGTAGTTTTCTTGTATATTGTGGTTTTGGGAAGCAAACAGGTCAAAATGGCAAAAAGGAGGCAAAAGAGCTTCAAACAATGATCCATGCAAGTTCTCAAGTCAAGAGCTTCAACAAAACTCAAGTCATCCGGTTTCCGCATTCGGACAGAATCGAAGCATCTGAAAGATGACCACGGCAAAGGGTCTTTCCTACGTCCAAATCATGAGATCTTTATATGGAAAGATAGATAAATGAGTCATGCGTCGCGACGAAGTGGAATTGGGCTATTTGGAGCAGAAATGCGGCCTAGGATCTTTTTCTCCCGAGACATGTCCGTCTAGCGAGTAAGTGAAGCCCATGGAGCTTGGATGAACGAAATGGACCGGGATCACTTCGGGCCAAGGCTAAACCTCATCATGACTCAAGTCCACATCTCTACACGCGAAAAGAAGCTGGCAGCCGCGCCTCACTCTAGACTTGGAGAGCAAGTTCACGCGGGGAGAAGAAATGGAAAGTTTCCTCTTCTCCTTTGCGCATTAACTCAGCCGACCTAGCCTCCCCTCAACTATATATACTTGTTTTTAGCCTCTTGTATAAGAAGGACGAATCAATAGACACAACTCTCTTCTTCTTTCAGTCAATAAACCGGAGCCACTTAGGTGGTCTCCTTGTTCTTTCTTTTCTTTTGCATTTTGTACATACTCGCATGTTTTAGCTTCTAGTCTAGGGTTTTGGAGGTTTCTCTCTAGGGGAGAGCGGCGGCTTGATTCCTATCACTCGGCCTTCTTTCCCTAGGACCATGAGATCTTCTCTACTCCCTTAGACTCATTATTGAATCATAGATCTTTCAAGGAAGACATGACATGATAAGCCATCAAGAATCGGTTGTTAAAGAAAGGGAAACCTTATGGTTCACCATCTTTATTCATACCTAAAGCTTGTTGCTAGAGTAGCTAACTAGCGACTTGATCCAAGGTTGATATACTCTCCAAAAGCTTGTTATATCTCCGGTCCTAATATTTGATGGGCAAATCGTCTTAGGCTATGAAAGTAGACCTAAGGAGTTTTGTGAACATTCACTACTCGATTTTATTGCATGTTTCACTCTTCAATGACCATGTGAAAGCTGAGTCCATTGGTTTAAGAAACATAGGTGGTCGGAGCCACGAAAGTGGGATGACCACATCTTAGTGTTTTGAGTTCATAGAAATCGGATTTAACAACTTTTCAATTGATTTGGCTTATGTCTTTTGCGGATTATCTTTTGTTCAATAATGGTGTTTGTATAGTTTGCATTTGTTATTTAATTTTCCCTTATAAAACAAAAACACAAAACCCCTTGCATATTATTGATTTAGCTTAACCAAATCTTTACAAATGTGTAGTGTGTAATTCGCATTCTCTTGTGGATCGACCCCTAAGTACTACAACAACATGTTGTGCACTTGCAACCATGTTTAGCTTAGGGTTTTTATTACTTGCATATATACCACACCCTTGTTTGGCACACATCAGTGTGCGGCACTCATTCGAAGAACTCCTTGTACTCCACATACGCGCATCCAATTTACCCCAAATCGGGATGCGACTCTGCATCAAGAAACAACCATGTTTGCCTCCCGTAGGTAAGATCCTTCCTGGTAGGAAGAAGAAATCACGGTGGCAATCTTGGCTAGAAATGTATAGGAAGAAAAACACTAGACCAAGGAAAATGCATAGGAAGTACAGCTGCTCCAAGTGCGGGGAACCGGGACATACTCGCCTTAACTGTGTAAGCTTTTTGTCTACTGTCCTGGTTTGTACCCCATCGACAGATATTGACAATTTCCCGTTTGTAAATCCTACAGGTCGCTGAAGACTGATATGACCTTATAGAATTCTACCTTTGAAGTAAACCCATGAATTCTATTTAGCGGATATCACTTGAATATATGTGTTGTTTTTAAAAATATGATGTGTGAACACTTGAATATGTGTATCTGTGAAAATGTGAGCTTGAATGCTTGTTATATTTGAAAATGTGAAGTCCAACTCTGAAGTCTAACCGTGAAGTCTATCTGTGAAGTCTAACCGTGAAGTCTATCTGTGAAGTCTAATATTATTTCAGAATTGAACCGTTTTAGGTAGCTAAAATGGAGCTTGAATGCTTGTTATATTTGAAAATGTGAAGTCCAACTCTGAAGTCTAACCGTGAAGTCTATCTGTGAAGTCTAACCGTGAAGTCTATCTGTGAAGTCTAATATTATTTCAGAATTGAACCGTTTTAGGTAGCTAAAATGGAGCTTGAATGCTTGTTATATTTGAAAATGTGATGTCCAACTCTGAAGTCTAACCGTGAAGTCTATCTGTGAAGTCTAACCATGAAGTCTATCTGTGAAGTCTAATATTATTGTAAAAAAGGGTAATTAAGTACCCACATGGTTTAAAAAAAAAAAAAACACTTCGGTTTCTCCGTCTCTCTTTCGCTCTGATGAAACCCGATCTTCTTCTTCAATCTCTACCCTCGTCGCTGTTCTTCGTCCTTTTCTTCCTATTCTTCTTCTTCTCCTTCTTATTCTTCTTTTTCTTATTCTTTCTCTCGTTATCGCTCTTTCCTTTCTCCGATATTTGTCCTCTTCGATCTCCGGCGCTTCGTACTCTAGTGTTTTCTAAGACGAAAGAATCCAGAAAGTATTCACTTAGTTGAAAAGTGAATACTTAGTTGCAAAGTGAATACTTTCTTGGATTCTTTCGTCATAGAAAACAGGGACACCAATAAAGCCTTTAAGTCTATCTTTGAAATCTAGCCGTGAAGTCTAACCGTGAAGTCTAACCGTGAAGTCTAACTGTGAAGTCTAAAATTATTTCAGAATTGAACCGTTTTAGGTAGCTAAAATGGAGCTTTTGGAGCTTGAATGCTTGTTATATTTGAAAATGTGAAGTCTAACCGTGAAGTCTAACCGTGAAGTCTAACTGTGAAGTCTAAAATTATTTCAGAATTGAACCGTTTTAGGCAGCTAAAATGGAGCTTTTGGAGCTTGAATGGTTGTTATATTTGAAAATGTGAAGTCTAACCGTGAAGTCTAACCGTGAAGTCTATATGCAAAAGGAACAATACAATACAATACAATACCTTAAATGTTAAATACTTCATAATATAATGCAATACAATGTTTGATAGGTTACAAAAAAATAATTAGCCTAAAGAGTCTACTATATACCATAAATACAAACTATTAACATAAATACCGTTAAATTAGAGTCTACTATATACCATAAATACAAACTATTAACATCATTACTCATCATATATGTCCAAACCTTCCCAGTCATCGTTATCTATGGGTCCGCGACATTGGACCTCGCTGAACAAATCAGATGCAATCTTCTCCCTCATCGAAGGGACATTTCGTGGGCGCAAGGATGTTGGAAAGGTGTCATATCCAAGTGAGAGACACTCTATGTACTTCAAGACAAACACACCGCAATCTCCACCATTATCTTGGTGTGGCACACCTTTTGTCGGACGGTCGATCGTGAATTTATCCTTCGGGAAGCGATGTTTGTCTTCGCTCAGAGCCGCCTCGTTAAGAAGGTGCGGGATCATCACAGCATACGGTTCCACCACTTTAGTGATCTCAGCTTTCCTGATGGTACTCGGTAGACTGTCGTATACCACAATGTGCCTCTTTGGTATGGAGATATGCATGGCGACCCAATGCTTCTGTCTTACACTCAGGGGAATGTATATATCATCGATATCAACTCCCCAGCGCTTGTCGGTCGCGCAGTAGCTCGGTTTCCTACCATAGTAGTAGTCCAGCGCCAAAGCAGGCAGAAGCTCGCATGTTTCAAACTTGGGCCAGTCTCTCTCCCAATATTGGGGGACCTTACTATCCAAGAAGCATATCCGGTCACTCCTAAACCATTCTGGATGCTGCTGCAGCCGAGTATTCATCATTCTGACCCAAGCATCCACGTGCTACATTCAGAAAAATACATTGTTAGATAGTGAAGTCTATCCGTGAAGTCTAACCGTGAAGTCTAAATGTGAAGTCTATCTGTGAAGTCTAACCGTGAAGTCTAAATGTGATAAATCCTACATTTACAGTCTAAATGTGAAATCTATCCGTGAAGTCTAACTGTGAAGTCTAACTGTGAAGTCTAAATGTGATAATTCCGCACATTCGTCTAAATGTGAAGTCTAACTGTGAAGTCTATCTGTGAAGTCTAATGCAGAAGTATAATTGTTAAGTCTAATGCAGAAGTCTTACCGTATCTCTAAGCCACTCTTCCGTTGTAAGCAACAGATACCACCATGACCAGATTGGGAACTGCTCCGCATCCGGTTTGACAGTTGGATGCCCCCTGAAACAGTGAGAAGTTCTTTAGTAACAGTCGTAATTTATCACAGCATACAGGATCACGTTTTAGGAGACTCACGGTAATGTATCCAAGTAGTCCAACATTGGCCTCTTTTCTTCCTCTACCGCTACAGCGAATGGATCATATCCACCATGTGTTGTCTTCGCTTTAGGGATGATCGCCGGTGTTGTCTTCGCCGGTGGTGTCTTCGCCGGTGGTGTCTTCGCTTTAGGGATAGGCTTGCTCGCCGGTGGTGTCTTCTCTTTAGGGATGACCGGAGGTGGTGTATTCGCTTTAGGGAGCTCAGGTGGATCCGGCTTGTTAGGGATAGGGAGCTCAGGTGGAAACGGCTCGTTAGGGATAATCCTCTTAACTGTGCTGTTCCCTTCAAAATCACCTTGCTGTGAGGGCGCAAGTTTCCTCGTTCTCGCATTTCTGGCGCGTGCGGCAATATTTTCAGTCCGGATTCGAGTTTCTTGCTTCCTTTTCTCCTCGGCATCATCAGCGGCAGTTGGGATATGTGTTCGGATAAAATGGCATTCCGAATCCTCATTGCCAACACTCTCCTCGCAAGGAACCTTCTCCGCCTCATCGCCATCTATCTGAACAATTGGTAAACACAATGCGGCTTAATTCTAGTAGGAACTCTTCTACTCTTACGCCTATGATTGTTATCACATTTAGGAGTTTGCGGGGAATGAACGGGACTAACCGGACCACCGGTTTGATCCTGCTTGAGATTGGCATCGTTAGACTTCACATGCTTTTCAGCCGCTGGATGCCTCAGCTTCTCGAGAAGGCTCCCCATCGCAACCACCTCCGTAGTGAGCATTTGAATATTCTCATCGCATCTTTCAAACCCAAGCTTCAGCTCGGCAAAGTGCTGTTTGGAGAACCGATCAAACAGCTCCACTATCTTTGCCTCCAGACTCTTCCACCCATCACCAGAGGGCTCCACGGATGGATAACCAGACGTCCGACCCCTTTTATGAAGACTGAATATTTCGTTTCCCGCCAAAATATTTCGTTTCCCCCCTGTTTTTTTTTTGAGTTTCATACTTCATAATGAAGTCTAACTGTGAAGTCTAACTATAAACTCTAGTAATGAAGTCTAACTGACCCTTATATGGATTCATTTTTATACAATTTTATTTTTCATAGATGATAAATGTTTACATCTTATTTATGTATAAATTTTTTTAATCAAAAGAATTTGCTACAATTTAATTATTTAAATTTAAGTTGTGATTATTAAGTAGACTACAACACGAAGTCTAACCGTGAAGTCTAACTGTGAAGTCTAACTATGAAGTCTACTTATGAACTCTAACTAACCCTTATTTCCGCTTCCCGCCAAAATATTTTGTTTCCCCCCTGTTTTTTTGGGTTTCATACTTCATAAAGAAGTCTAACTGTGAAGTCTAACTGTGAAGTCTAACTAACCCTAAACCCTAAATCGAATTTTTAAGAAAAAACTTCTAGTAAACGTTAATTATGTTTACATAATCGCAATTAACATTATAAAGTACGAATTCATGACCTCTAAATCGTTAAACGAACCACAAACATTTTGTTTTTTTGTAAAATTCTCTCAACCCTAACAATGACAATGATAAACCCTACACATTAAACCTCAAGCACTAAGGGTGATGGTTTACTCATGAAACTTATAAATTGATTCATTTTCATGAAATAATATTTTACATAGATAGAAGTTGTGTTTATTTAAATTATCCATAATTTTGTTTTTCAAAATTATTTTTTACCGGTTTTAAACTTTAAATTTAAGATTTTGTTATTTGGTAGACTTCATGAGTAGACTTCACACAAATGTCTAACTGTGAAGTCTAACTATGAAGTCTACTTATGAAGTCTAACTAACCTTTATTTCCGCTTCCCGCCAAAATATTTCGTTTCCCCCTGTTTTTTTTTGGGTTTCATACTTCATAAAGAAGTCTAACTGTGAAGTCTAACTGTGAAGTCTAACTGTGAAGTCTAACTAACCCTAAACCCTAAATCGAATTTTTAAGAAAAAACTTCTAGTAAACGTTAATTATGTTTACATAATCGCAATTAACATTATAAAGTATGAATTCATGACCTGTAAATCGTTAAACGAACCACAAACATTTTGTTTTTTGCAAAATTCTCTCAACCCTAACAATGACAATGATAAACCCTACACATTAAACCCCAAGCACTAAGCTTGGTGATGGTTTACTCATGAAACTTATAAATTGATTCATTTTCATGAAATATTATTTTACATAGATAGAAGTTGTGTTTATTTAAATTATCCATAAATTTTTTTTCCAAAATTATTTTTTATCGATTTTAAACTTTAAATTTAAGATTTTGTTATTTGGTAGACTTCATGAGTAGACTTCACACAAATTTCTAACTGTATTTTAACATAATTTGTCTTACTTGATTTAAATTGATTAATTTCATTGCATATTATTTTATATGGATTGTAATTGTCTGTGTTAAATTTATGTGTAAATAAGTTTATCAAAATATTTTTTATAAATTTTAAACTTCATAGTTAGGCTTCACAGTTTATCAAATTTTATTATATAGTAGACTTCAGAGTTAGACTTCATAGTTAGGCTTCACAGTTAGACTTCACAGTTAGACGTCATGAGTAGACTTCAGAGTTAGACTTCAGCGTTAGACTTCAGAGTTAGACGTCAGAGTTAGACTTCAGAGTTAGACTTCGGGGTATAACAGTCAAAAGGTTAGCGTTTTTTCTTTGTTCAGAAGGGTGAGGTTTGTAATTTGGCAACTCCAAAAGATTAGTTTTGACATAAGTGCAATAGGGGGTCTATTTTTGCATTTCAAATCAAATTGTGGGTTATATGAGGCAATTCCCTCTATAATAAAATAACAAATCAAATGACTACATTTAAATTGTTATTCTTTTTTTAGATTTATCTTGAAAATGAACCTGGTGATGACACCTCAGCATGGCAAAGTTATTAATACCACATGAGAGAAATGTTAATTTTTAAAAATGATTCTCTTTTAGTATATTAGGGATAACAGTTATAATAAATAAATACAGTATAATCAATAGTCAATACTGCAAAATTTGAATCACTTAATACAAAAATTCAGATTCAAATTAACAACATACTTGACAATTTTAACAGAAAAGAACATACAACACAAAAAAACATACAACTCTTAAACTAACACTAAAATTAAAACATGTTATAAAAAGAAAAAGAAAAGCAGAAAATAAAAACATAATCTCGCACTACACTGCTGTACGGGTCAGACACTAGTAATTTGTGAAATATAAACCACTCTACTATTATGATTTACATGAGTTTGACTTATGCATAATATTAATCTTAATAAAGTTTTTGTTGTTATCTATCACTTAACATTTCAGCTAATATAACAAGGGTAACAACTAGTATGACTTCACAACTAGTATGACTTCACGAGTAAAATTCTTGGTTAAACTTTTCAAATAGATTTATCATAAGCTAAAATGGACCATCGACCACAAAATGAAACATACGATAGACTTCTTTTGCAATTGACCAAAGTTGACTTTTTAGAAGTAAGACTTGTTTTGTCAAAGTAGATTTAGACTTCAATATGAAGTCTACTACCAATAGAAGACTTCATAGGGTATACATTTGCAATTGACCAACGTTGACTCTACAAGAGATTCTCTGAGTTACTATTCACATTGTTGACCGATAGACTTCTTGGTGAAGTCAACATAAAAGTAGACTTCAATACGAAGTCTACTGACTATATAGACTTCAGCAAGAAGTCTACTCATGAAAATAGACTTCAATATGAAGTCTACTTTGACAAAAGAAGTCTACTTATAAAAAGTCAATTGCAAATTGCAAATCTATACCCCTGATGAGTAGACTCCATCTGTAGACTTCACCAAAAAAAGTCGTCGTGTGGTCAATGCAAAACTATACCCTTTCCGAAGAATAGACTTCATAAGGAAGTCTACGCACGAGGCGGCCATTTCACAAAAAACGAACGGAAAATCATCTTGAAGAGCTCTTTGGTGTCGTCGACGGCGGATTGCTTCTATTTAAACCTTCAACAGAGAAGTCCAACCGTTGCCGTGAGTTTGGTGACCGGAAATGGCATCATACAAGAACTTGAACTTTTGAGAGATGGATTATAGAGTTTTTGTGATGAAATTGGAAAGAATAAGGTAGAGAAGAAGGTTAGAAGATAAGAGAATGGGATTTAGGTTGGTAAATGGGAAGAAGAAGCATTAAAAGCTTGAATAAGGTTGAAAATGGTGGTTGGATGAATTGAATTGGATGTCATTTTCGTGAATAAGTGTATGAGATAAAGGTTGTTTGGACATTATGATTTTTGAAAAAAAAAAAAAAAATAATGGCATTTTTGTGATTATGTTGACAGAATAAATATGATATAGGGAAAATGAGGTGTAAGTATTTTGAAAATTGAGAAGGGTGTAAATTTACAATTGACCAAATGTTGGGGTGTAGATTTGCAAAGGTCCTAAGGTCTAGGTCTATTTATTTATTTATTAAAACTTATATATGTGACCCAGATTAGATGTTTAGACTTTAATTATGGACCCCATTATTATTGCTTTCTAAAAATAAGATTCCATGAAAAGAAAAAGCAATCTAGCAATATAAAGGAAACCGATCGAGAGCTTTGCTAAATACCCAAAACTATCTTCAGAACAGGCCACTGTTAAGAATTTCAAATAATCGGTTAATAGTATTCGCAAACAAAAAACTTTGTCTTAAGTTTTTATATTGAATATGTATAATGTATTTTTATATTGAATGTACCCACTAAAAAGTTTGACAGTTCTTATCTCAAGTCAAATCCATCATCGCACTGCTACAATTCTTAACCGTCGACGGTCACGCATAATTACCGCATCGATACTAATTCAGTATTTTTCATCAAGTACTTGTTGTTTGGTAAAACTAACTATTTTAAATTCAGTACTTTTTAATTTGTCTCCAACACTTCTTGAATTAGAAAGAGAAATTTGGCAAATTAGGCTCAAAAAACTCTCCTCTTGTCCACATAAAATTTTTGATCAATTGTTGTCCTTATAGACTTTTTCAATCAAAAATGTCACATTTTACCCTTTAAAATAGAATTAGATAATTAATTTGGAAATTAATAATGTTATTTGAAAAATAGAAAAAAGTAAAACAATGTTAATCGGGGACAGGGCAATGAAATCCCAACCTTTGCTTGCACACCATTTCCATACACCACAACTTACATAGATATGCAACATGATTAGAAGAAGATGAAGAGAGAAACCACAAAACAAATGATTTAGAGAAACATCAACATAAACCCTAAAAGGAAGAAGAAGAAGACAAAAATGTCTAAGTTATTTTTCGAAGGAACCCACTAGATTTGAAAATATTTTTTAAAGATTTACTTACCATATTAGTTTAGATTTTCTTAGATTCTCGCAAAAAAATTATATCTACGGTCGGTAGAATTTTGTGCGATTTCTAGAATGTGATTTCTACGGATGGTAGAAGACTGTAAAATTACCAGATAACGTTTTCTACGGAATAGTGGAAAATACAATAACCGTAGATTGTCTTTTCTACGGGTGGTAGAAACATGAACGCAAGTCAGAAAATATTTTCTACCATTAGTAGAAATGTGAACATAGATTAGATCTCATGTTCTACGAATCGTAGACTACTGAACACACCGTAGAAATCATATTCTACTGCCAGTAGAAAAGAGAACAACAAGTAGAATATGAATTCTACTTTGAATATTTGGAAAACGTAGAAATTTAAAAAAATATATATATTTAAGACATCTTTAAGAAAAAAAAAAATGTCATAACATTCTCCATGTTTTTTCTTTCATTGTTATGAATTTGTTTTTTAAAAAATGACATTTAAAAACATTTATTTCATATTTATATATATTTTTACAAGGGTATTGAAGTAAAAAAATGGTAATTTTCAGAAAAGGTCTATTGGGACAAATGGATAGTTGTTTGAGCCTATATTCACAAATCTCCCAATTAGAAATGAATGTGAGAAAAGAAATATAGTTAATTTTAAGTTTACCAAGCGATTTTATTTTAGATGAATTTCTTAACGAAGTTATACGTTGTATAGAACAGATGGATAGTAATTTTCTTGTTCTAGAATGATGATAAGAATCTCATCAACGTAATAACAAAACTTTGGACTATCTTAACAAGCCACTTTAGCCTCATATATATGATCTTGTAGTTAAATCGGTTAAATTACTTTAACCGGCCTATAATAGTATCTTTCGCAATATAAATATGACTGATGGGGAGTGTCAAGTTCACCACCCGACCAATCTTCTTTCTTCTTCGCATTAACTAATAATTGAGAGATGGGAGGCGAGTGTAATATGATGAGTGTTCTGGGGGCAATATTGGTATTAACCATCCTACATAATCAGTTCATCGTCTACGCCGACCAAGGTCTTCCGACTGTAGCGTTGTTCACTTTCGGAGACTCCTACTACGACGCCGGAAACAAAGTGTATCTGCAACAAAGTGCAAAGAACCCTCCACAAGCCTTGTGGCCTTACGGAAAATCCCGCGACGACCCCAACGGCAAATTTTCCGACGGCCACATTATCCCCGACTTTATCGGTACGTAGGCTCTTTTTCTAAGATTTAATTTAATTAATTTATTTATTAAGAAACATGACTTACAACGGCAAATTTATTTATGCAGCTGACTTCATGACCATTCCGAATGGAATCCCGCCGGCACTTAAACCCGGCGCTGATCTTACACGTGGAGCTAGCTTTGCCGTCGCCGATGCTTCTATTCGCGGGTCTCCCAAGGAATCTGTAAGTCTTAAGAAATACTCCCTCTGTTTCACTATATTTGATGTTTAAGGTTTTTCACAAATATTAATAATCATTTAATGTTTTATTATTAATGATTTTTATTTTTATATCAACTACTTTTCTAATAGTATTAACCAATAGTAATTCAAGTATTCAATTACTTTTAATTATTTTTTTTTGAAATTTGGAAAAAGTAACATTTATTAATAAAAAGTAACCTTAAAAATCTTGAACATCAAATAATAAGGAACAAAAGAAAAATCTTAAACATCAAATATTAAGGAACAGAGGAGTATATATATATATAATCAAATTATTTTGGTTTATTTAAAAGTTGAAGATTTTAGCTTGAATATTACTTTTCTTGTGTATATTTAGATGACACTGAATCAACAAGTGAAAAAATTCGGAAGTATGAAATCGAAATGGACCGATGACTACATCGAGAAATCACTGTTCATGATATACATTGGTACGGAAGATTATTTGAACTTCACCAAGAACAACCCCAAAGCAGACGGTTCTGCTCAGCAAGCTTTTGTCACTTTGGTCACTAACCAATTAAAGAACGACATCGGCGTAAGTTGTCAGTAAATAAACCAGTGTATGCGTTTTTGTACTAATTTATGTTAATTAATTTGACTTACCATTGTAATGTACGTTTATCTTACAGTTGTTATACTCCTTAGGAGCGAGTAAATTCATGATTCAATTGCTAGCACCACTGGGTTGCTTACCGATCGCGAGACAAGAATACGAAACCAACACCTTATGTTACCCGCAACTCAACGATTTGGCCAGACAACACAACGAAAAGATTGGTCCGATGTTGAACGAGTTTGCTCAAAAATCCAAGCCACCCAACGGTTTTCAGTTCACCGTCTTCGATTTCTACAATGCCGTTCTCCGAAGGACGGAAAGAGATAACTACCGTAAGTCATCGTCATCATCATAATAATAACTACCAATTTTATTTTTTTTTTTTTTTATGGTAAAATAATAATACGGGCAATTCTCACATCTACCAATCAAAATGTTTTTTAATTTCTTTCATACCATCACTGTTTTTTTTTTTCCATCTCACACCATTTCTCCATTCATAAAAGTAACTTTAAACCATCGAAGTTAAACCCTAAACCATCAAAACTAACCCAAAACTTTCAAAACTAAATCCTAAACCCTAAATTATAAATCTAAATCCAAATATTTAAATTATAAACCCTTATAAAAATGGTATAAAAGGATAAAAAAAACTAGTAATGCTATGAGAGGAATTAAAAAATATTTTTGTGGTATATGATAGATTTTTTTCTAATTATTGCATATTGTTTATTTTTATCTAGTAAAGAAAAAAAAAAAAAAGGAAGAAGATAAAAGGTATCAAAACTATACCTAATTAAACCATACATGAAGATATTTAACTCAATGATTTGCGTTGATCTGTAGGTTTTTTTGTGACGAACTCATCTTGTTGCGGTGTTGGGACGCACAACGCGTACGGATGCGGAATGGCAAATGTGCACTCCAAGCTATGTGAGTACCAAAGATCTTACTTCTTCTTCGACGGACGTCACAACACAGAGAAGGCTCAAGAAGAAATGGCTCATCTTATCTACGGAGCCAACCTTAACGTGATCCAGCCGATGACCTTCCGTGAGCTAATCGTGTACCCAGCTGGTGACAAGATGCTTGAGTTTTGGGAGCCTGACAGGTTCTCCTCGATCCGTCGTCGTCCATCAGTTGTCGATTCCAACATCGATTTATCATCGGCTTATTAATTTAGCTCATTTGACTCTGAGCTAAACCATTCGGTCGATATTATTATATATGTATTATGAGCTGCTACTACTATCGTATGTTGTCTCGATCACTATGTTGTGATTCTGTTTATTCCGTCGAATAAGTTGCTTCATCTGTTGTACGTGTACTCGGTTGGTTTTGTAATCTATGAAATATCGAATAAGAGACAGTGCATTCGTTTCTACAGTTTGATTACCGGCAATTATTGCGTCCTGGACCAATAACATGTATAGTATATAGTTTATGTTTGTTTGGTTTGTTCTATATACTTGACTTCATATCCAAATAATGTAATATGCTTATAAACATCGATCATTCTATTATTTTCAGTGTTTTTAAAGTAAAGAATATCAATTTCTTGATACACTGATAAATCGAATAAGAGACACTGCAGTCGTTTCTACAGCTTGATCACTGGCTTACTGCGTGCTGGACCACTAATATGTATAGTTATCGTTTATGCTTATGCTTTTTTTTTTTAAAAAAACAATTTTTAATTTATGTTTATGTTTGTTTGATTGTTTCTATATACTTGACTTCAGAACCCAGTAAATAATGTAAAATTCTTATACTCCTTAACATTATTTAAAGTAAAGAACATCAATTGCTTGATACCCTAACAAATCGATGATATCAAGTGGTGTAATCTAGTAGTCATTTCTACTTGAGGAGGAATTACTCTGTTGGTCTAGGTCAACAATCGATTTTCCTCAATCGTGAAATAATTTACTATTTTTATTTGGCCACACGGATATGGACAATTGCTTTTGGCCCATTTAAATATACGGAAAAAATGTTTATCCATAGGTGCACCTCCTTCAAAATATAGTCTGGTCCTTCCATAAACATAAGATTTACCCGCGTTGTAAAAAGAAAAAGACAGATTTTGGTGTTTGAAAAAATAATTAGAGAAAATTGGAAAACAAAAGATATTTTGACTATTACTTTGTATATTTAATTTTTTTTATACCAAACTTTCCTAACATATGATTTTTATTAATTAAAATTTCACTATATATTTTTCTTTATTTTTTATTTTATTTCCTTTTATGAATATTTATTTACTCTAGCTTTTATGATTATTTATCTTTTTATTTTATTTACCAAAAAAAAAAGGTGTATAAGATCAATTTTATCTTAAGCATACAATTAATTCAAAAAATGTCATAATTACGGTCAATTTCTGCACACTTAAAACATATTAATAAATATTTTTCTGTAATGTTTTTGGAATGAAATTTAATTTTTTATTTTATAAATTACATATGTTTTCTTGGTTAATATCTGAATATGCATTAAAAATTATTTAAATTATATTATATATTTAAAAATATGGAATGAAAGTAGTTTATTCTAAAAAAAAAGGGTCAGTTGCAAAAATAACTCAATAATTGGGGTCAATTGCAAAATAACCCCCATTGCAAAATGTGATTTTTTTTACCTTCTTCACCCTTCTCATATTTACTTAATAACGAAAATGCCATTACTTTTCTCCGTGAAGTCTAACTGTGAAGTCTAACTATGAAATCAAATGTCTAAAGAAACCTCATCTTCTTCACTTATTCACGAAATCCAACAACCAAGATCAACCGAAATCAAGCTTTGAATGCATGATTTCTTCTTCAAACATATCGACAAACTCATTCTATCATCTCATCAACTTATATTCTTCAATTTCTTCTCAATTTTCACCCAAAAACTCACATTTTCATCTTTTCAAAGTTTATGTTCTTAGATCTTGCCATTGTCGGTGTGAGAGATCATTCTAACTGTTGGGGAAGTTTGCTAAAGCTCTAAATCGGACTTCTTGGTCTTGAACATAACTTAAGATCACGGCAAGGTAAAAATCCGGTCGATTTGAATGAATTTCACATATTTGTAGCAAAGTAGAATTCACAATGAAGTCTACTGGTCAACGAATAGGTTAGTTTTGCAATTGACTTTCACAAAATTTTGGTGAGTAGACTTCATTGTGAAGTCTACTTCGAAATCCTTTGAAAACAAAAAAAATACGGGGTAGACTTCATTATGAAGTCTAACTGTGAAGTCTATCTATGAACTCTAATAGGTTAGTTTTTGCAATCGATCAACCAAATAATTTTTTTGTGAAGTCTATCCGTGAAGTCTACTGAGTAAACAAGGTTAGTTTTGCAATTGACTTTCGTTTGACTTTTGGGGAAGTCTAACTGTGAAGTCTATTTAAGCCGATTAGACTTCAAAATGAAGTCTACTCACGAGTAGACTTCATTGTGAAGTCTATTACGCGATAGTCTTCCGGTTGAAGTCTACTGGTCAACGTTTATCGAAATAGACTTCACGGTGAAGTCTACCTCCAAAGTCAAAACATTTCAATTAATTGCAAATCTAACCCGTCTGAAGTCTAATTATTGGCGTAGACTTCACAGTTAGACTTCACAACAGAGTTAGACTTCATTTTGAAGTCTAATCGGCCTAAATAGACTTCACAGTTAGACTTCCCCAAAAGTCAAGCGAAAGTCAATTGCAAAACTAACCTTTTTGACTCAGTAGACTTCACGGATAGACTTCACGAAAAACGTATTTGGTTGATATATTGCAAAACTAACCTATTAGACTTCACACATAGACTTCACGGTTAGACTTCACAGATAGACTTCACGGTTAGACTTCACAGATAGACTTCAGAGTTAGACTTCATAATGAAGTCTAATATTGAATTTTTTTTAAAAACGCATTTTTGGAAAATGTATAATTAATTTCTAAGATTTTCTTGAACAATTAGTTGTATTAGTCTGTTTAGTTGCTTGTGTGTGGGTTTGACATGCTTATTCGTTATATACAACGTGAAAATGGTTTTCTTGTTTGATTAGCACTTTAGACATTACCAAGTAGACTTCACAGTGAAGTCTATCTGTGAAGACTAACTGTGAAGTCTAACTGCGAAGTCTACCATGTTTTTTCCTTAACATTTCTAACGTGGTTGATATTTGTTTACTTGCAGATAATGGTGTACATTGCTTCTGTTTATGGAGAATGGGTAAGAAAGGACAATATGTCATGGCATTTTGAGGTTGATCATCGCAAAGGAGGTCGAATGTTCTCATTGACGGATGGTTGTACACATGATGAGCTTGTTCAAATGGCCTTAGATGATTATTCGGTGAGCATGAACGGACAGCGTCTGGATTTATCATATCCATTACCAGATGCATTCAGTCAGCAATTGCCTATTGATTCTCCTCCTATGTTTGTCACAAATGACAGACAAGTCCAAAGCTTGATCCAGCTAAGTAGAACTCATGTTGTACGACTTTGTGTCTCTAGCCAAGGGAAGGACCAAGACCACGTTGATGGACCTAAGACTGAAAATCAGGATGAAGAGTTCGATGAAGAATGGGCCGCGAACTCAGATGAAGCTTCTGAAGAAGGACTATATTCGCGTTGTGATGAAGAGGGTGATACAAGGGAAAAAGCTTATGATGTGGACGATGATACTCACGCGGACTATAGTGAGTACGGTAAAGTGAAAGATGAAGACGTGTGTGAGACGAAAATTCCTTTCGATGATGCCCGTCTTAGAGGGCGTCTTGGTGGTCAGCGTAGACGGACGGATAATTGGGAAGACAATATCTATGAGCACCAGAGTTTTAACAGCAAGGCAGAACTTCTGTCTGAGTTGCGTTTGACGGCGGTGATGCTAAGATTCACGTTCAAAGTAGATAAGTCTACTACAAAACTGTTTGTGGCCAAATGCAAAGTGACTGGATGCGCTTGGATGGTTAGAGCGGCTGTCAAGAACGAAGCCACTACGTTTTGGGTGACAAAGTACATGAAGTCGCGTACATGTTCTGTGTCTGACCGAGTAGGTAATCGTAGACGCTGTACAGCGAACTATATTGGACATCTATTTGTCGAGCAGGTCAGAATCATCGACGGAATTGTGCCGCAACACATCAGAGACTCAATGAGGGTTATGTTTGGAATGAAGCTCAACTATACTGCTTCGTACAGAGCTCTTAAACACGCTCAAGAATTGGTGTGAGGAACAGCAGAAGATGGATACGCGAATCTGCCTTCTTACTTGCAAAGAATTAAGGAAGCAAACCCGGGAAGTGTGACTGACTTGGTGTGCGACTCAATGGACCGTTTCAAGTACTGTTTTATATCTTTCGGAGCTTCAATAGCTGGCTTTCAGTATTTGAGGAGAGTGATTGTGGTGGATGGGACTCATCTTACTGGGAAGTATGGGGGAGTTCTACTTGTCGCTGCCGGACAGGACGGCAACTTTCAAATATTCCCATTAGCTTTTGCGATTGTTGATACTGAGGATAATGAGTCACGGGAATGGTTTTTCACCAAGCTTCGAGATTGTTTTACGCATCTTTTTCCAATGGCTATAGTCTCTGACCGGCACCACTCCATAGCTAGGGCATGTGGAATCGTTCTACCTTGGGCATCAAGAGGTATATGCTACTATCATCTACAGGGTAACATAGTAAAGGATTTCCATGCAAAGGACATCATGTATATGGTTAAAGGTGCTGCGTATGCCCATACGGTTCCCGAATATGACCGGTACATGGACCTCATACGAGCTTCAAAACCTGAGCTAGCAGATTACTTAGACGAAGCAGATCCTCAATTATGGTCAAGAGTTCATTTTCCCGGTGATAGATACAATATAAAGACGAGCAACATCGCGGAATC
Organism: Erythrophleum ivorense; assembly: GCA_026724425.1. Lineage (NCBI taxonomy): Eukaryota > Viridiplantae > Streptophyta > Magnoliopsida > Fabales > Fabaceae > Erythrophleum > Erythrophleum ivorense. Next base: position 19,667 of record JAIUCV010003449.1, read on the forward strand.
TATTAATGCGGCGGTTAAGAAGGCAAAGGGATTTCCCATTCCGATGCTTTTGGAGTTTATTAGGGAGAAGCTTGGTAGATGGTTTAACAGCCGGCGTGAAGATGCATTGAGTCTCACTACCGCCCACAGTAGAGGAGTTGAGTACATATTAGCCATACGTTCACACTACGCGGAAAGTATGATCGTGGAACGCATAGACAACTGGCGTTTTCACGTCAAGGGCGGAAAACGAGATTGCAATGTTGACTTGGAACAAAGAACGTGCTCATGTTGTGTGTATAACATTGAGAAAATTCCTTGCTCTCATGTTATTGCAGCTGCAGCGGAAGCTAACGTACAGATGTCCTATTACGTGTGCGGCACTCATTCGAAGAACTCCATGTACTCCACATACGCGCATCCAATTTACCCCAAATCGGGATGCGACTCTGACATCAAGAAACAACCATGTTTGCCTCCCGTAGGTAAGATCCTTCCTGGTAGGAAGAAGAAATCACGGTGGCAATCTTGGCTAGAAATGTCTAGGAAGAAAAACACTAGACCAAGGAAAATGCATAGGAAGTACAGCTGCTCCAAGTGCGGGGAACCGGGACATACTCGCCCTAACTGTGTAAGCTTTTTGTCTACTGTCCTGGTTTGTACCCCATCGACAGATATTGACAATTTCCCGTTTGTAAATCCTACAGGTCGCTGAAGACTGATATGGCCTTACGGAATTCTACCTTTGAAGTAAACGCATGAATTCTATTTAGTGGATATCACTTGAATATATGTGTTGTTTTTAAAAATATGATGTGTGAACACTTGAATATGTGTATCTGTGAAAATGTGAGCTTGAATGCTTGTTATATTTGAAAATGTTAAGTCCAACTCTGAAGTCTAACCGTGAAGTCTATCTGTGAAGTCTAACCGTGAAGTCTATCTGTGAAGTCTAATATTATTTCAGAATTGAACCGTTTTAGGTAGCTAAAATGGAGCTTGAATGCTTGTTATATTTGAAAATGTGAAGTCCAACTCTGAAGTCTAACCGTGAAGTCTATCTGTGAAGTCTAACCGTGAAGTCTATCTGTGAAGTCTAATATTATTTCAGAATTGAACCGTTTTAGGTAGCTAAAATGGAGCTTGAATGCTTGTTATATTTGAAAATGTGAAGTCCAACTCTGAAGTCTAACCGTGAAGTCTATCTGTAAAGTCTAACCGTGAAGTCTATCTGTGAAGTCTAATATTATTGTAAAAAAGGGTAATTAAGTAGCCACATGGTTTAAAAAAAAAAAAACACTTCAGTTTCTCCGTCTCTCTTTCGCTCTGATGAAACCCGATGATGAAACCCGATCTTCTTCTTCAATCTCTACCCTCGTCGCTGTTCTTCGTCCTTTTCTTCCTATTCTTCTTCTTCTCCTTCTTATTCTTCTTTTTCTTATTCTTTCTCTCGATATCGCTCTTTCCTTTCTCCGATATTTGTCCTCTTCGATCTCCGGCGCTTCGTACTCTAGTGTTTTCTAAGACGAAAGAATCCAGAAAGTATTCACTTAGTTGAAAAGTGAATACTTAGTTGCAAAGTGAATACTTTCTTGGATTCTTTCGTCATAGAAAACAGGGACACCAATGAAGCCTTTAAGTCTATCTCTGAAGTCTAGCCGTGAAGTCTAACCGTGAAGTCTAACCGTGAAGTCTAACTGTGAAGTCTAAAATTATTTCAGAATTGAACCGTTTTAGGTAGCTAAAATGGAGCTTTTGGAGCTTGAATGCTTGTTATATTTGAAAATGTGAAGTCTAACCGTGAAGTCTAACTGTTAAGTCTAAAATTATTTCAGAATTGAACCGTTTTAGGCAGCTAAAATGGAGCTTTTGGAGCTTGAATGCTTGTTATATTTGAAAATGTGAAGTCTAACCGTGAAGTCTAACCGTGAAGTCTATATGCAAAAGGAACAATACAATACAATACAATACAATACCTTAAATGTTAAATACTTCATAATATAATGCAATACAATGTTTGATAGGTTACAAAAAAATAATTAGCCTAAAGAGTCTACTATATACCATAAATACAAACTATTAACATAAATACCGTTAAATTAGAGTCTACTATATACCATAAATACAAACTATTAACATCATTACTCATCATATATGTCCAAACCTTCCCAGTCATCGTTATCTATGGGTCCGCGACATTGGACCTCGCTGAACAAATCAGATGCAATCTTCTCCCTCATCGAAGGGACATTTCGTGGGCGCAAGGATGTTGGAAAGGTGTCATATCCAAGTGAGAGACACTCTATGTACTTCAAGACAAACACACCGCAATCTCCACCATTATCTTGGTGTGGCACACCTTTTGTCGGACGGTCGATCGTGAATTTATCCTTCGGGAAGCGATGTTTGTCTTCGCTCAGAGCCGCCTCGTTAAGAAGGTGCGGGATCATCACAGCATACGGTTCCACCACTTTAGTGATCTCAGCTTTCCTGATGGTACTCGGTAGACTGTCGTATACCACAATGTGCCTCTTTGGTATGGAGATATGCATGGCGACCCAATGCTTCTGTCTTACACTCAGGGGAATGTATATATCATCGATATCAACTCCCCAGCGCTTGTCGGTCGCGCAGTAGCTCGGTTTCCTACCATAGTAGTAGTCCAGCGCCAAAGCAGGCAGAAGCTCGCATGTTTCAAACTTGGGCCAGTCTCTCTCCCAATATTGGGGGACCTTACTATCCAAGAAGCATATCCGGTCACTCCTAAACCATTCTGGATGCTGTTGCAGCCGAGTATTCATCATTCTGACCCAAGCATCCACGTGCTACATTCAGAAAAATACGTTGTTAGATAGTGAAGTCTATCCGTGAAGTCTAACCGTGAAGTCTAAATGTGAAGTCTATCTGTGAAGTCTAACCGTGAAGTCTAAATGTGATAAATCCTACATTTACAGTCTAAATGTGAAATCTATCCGTGAAGTCTAACTGTGAAGTCTAACTGTGAAGTCTAAATGTGATAATTCCGCACATTCGTCTAAATGTGAAGTCTAACTGTGAAGTCTATCTGTGAAGTCTAATGCAGAAGTATAATTGTTAAGTCTAATGCAGAAGTCTTACCGTATCTCTAAGCCACTCTTCCGTTGTAAGCAACAGATACCACCATGACCAGATTGGGAACTGCTCCGCATCCGGTTTGACAGTTGGATGCCCCCTGAAACAGTGAGAAGTTCTTTAGTAACAGTCGTAATTTATCACAGCATACAGGATCACGTTTTAGGAGACTCACGGTAATGTATCCAAGTAGTCCAACATTGGCCTCTTTTCTTCCTCTACCGCTACAGCGAATGGATCATATCCACCAGGTGTTGTCTTCGCTTTAGGGATGATCGCCGGTGTTGTCTTCGCCGGTGGTGTCTTCGCCGGTGGTGTCTTCGCTTTAGGGATAGGCTTGCTCGCCGGTGGTGTCTTCTCTTTAGGGATGACCGGAGGTGGTGTATTCGCTTTAGGGAGCTCAGGTGGATCCGGCTTGTTAGGGATAGGGAGCTCAGGTGGAAACGGCTCGTTAGGGATAATCCTCTTAACTGTGCTGTTCCCTTCAAAATCACCTTGCTGTGAGGGCGCAAGTTTCCTCGTTCTCGCATTTCTGGCGCGTGCGGCAATATTTTCAGTCCGGATTCGAGTTTCTTGCTTCCTTTTCTCCTCGGCATCATCAGCGGCAGTTGGGATATGTGTTCGGATAAAATGGCATTCCGAATCCTCATTGCCAACACTCTCCTCGCAAGGAACCTTCTCCGCCTCATCGCCATCTATCTGAACAATTGGTAAACACAATGCGGCTTAATTCTAGTAGGAACTCTTCTACTCTTACGCCTATGATTGTTATCACATTTAGGAGTTTGCGGGGAATGAACGGGACTAACCGGACCACCGGTTTGATCCTGCTTGAGATTGGCATCGTTAGACTTCACATACTCTTCAGCCGCTGGATGCCTCAGCTTCTCGAGAAGGCTCCCCATCGCAACCACCTCCGTAGTGATCTCATCGCATCTTTCAAACCCAAGCTTCAGCTCGGCAAAGTGCTGTTTGGAGAACCGATCAAACAGCTCCACTATCTTCGCCTCCAGACTCTTCCACCCATCACCAGAGGGCTCCACGGATGGATAACCAGACGTCCGACCCCTTTTATGAAGACTGAATGCTTCATAATCATCATCGGCAACGCTATCATGGAGTCTCTTCAAGCCAGAAGACTTCTCAACATTCTCTGACTTCGCAGACTTCCCTGACTTCACAGTCTTTGCCATGTATATCCCAATCGGGGCCCAGTCAGCTGGTTTCCAGATCCATGGTCCACCAAATTCACCATACAGAGCCCCAAGGATGTTGTCAACCTTCAAGTCCTCTACATCGTTGTCCCAAAGTGGGTACATCTCTTCCCTGCCCACCATTGTCATGTGATTGAACACAGTCTGTAAATGAAAATTATTAAAAACAGGTCAAGGAAATGCAAACAGAATATATGCGAACAGAATATATGAATTCTAATTCTGAAGTCTATGCAAACAGAATATATGCAAACAGTATTAGACAAGGGATTACCTGCTTCTTCATGTTTTCTATAATATATCGCTTCCCTTTGATTCCGTTGAATGCCAGCAGCGGTGGCTCAAGATTATTAGGCCTCGGATCACCGTTGTCTTGTCCGAATTGTGGCATAGCATGGTACGCCCACACTTGCAAAACTTCAGCAAACCCGTCCAGAGTATATGGTTTGGTCTGATCTACCCTCTTTACAGACTTGATGAGGGTCTTGAAAGCTACTCGCCCCCATGGGTAACTTTCAAATCTGTCTAAGTCCATAACTAGACTAGCCAGTTCCACTCGTGTATGGGTGCTCGGTTTGCGAGCATGAACAAAGCCAGCGTATATGGCCAGATAAGCCAACCTCAGCCTATCCTCTCTGCTCCAATTTCCAGAATTTCTGCACGCTGCTACAAGGTTTTCAATGCTCGGACCAACCTTGGTATTCACACTAAGCTTCTGCCAGAAGTCTAACTGTAAAGTCTAACTATAAACTCTAGTAATGAAGTCTAACTGACCCTTATATGGATTCATTTTTATACAATTTTATTTTTCATAGATGATAAATGTTTACATCTTATTTATGTATAAATTTTTTTAATCAAAAGAATTTGCTACAATTTAATTATTTAAATTTAAGTTGTGATTATTAAGTAGACTACAACACGAAGTCTAACCGTGAAGTCTAACTGTGAAGTCTAACTATGAAGTCTACTTATGAAGTCTAACTAACCCTTATTTCCGCTTCCCGCCAAAATATTTCGTTTCCCTCCTGTTTTTTTTTTGGGTTTCATACTTCATAAAGAAGTCTAACTGTGAAGTCTAACTAACCCTAAACCCTAAATCGAATTTTTAAGAAAAAACTTCTAGTAAACGTTAATTATGTTTACATAATCGCAATTAACATTATAAAGTACGAATTCATGACCTCTAAATAGTTAAACGAACCACAAACATTTTGTTTTTTGCAAAATTCTCTCAACCCTAACAATGACAATGATAAACCCTACACATTAAACCTCAAGCACTAAGCTTGGTGATGGTTTACTCATGAAACTTATAAATTGATTCATTTTCATGAAATATTATTTTACATAGATAGAAGTTGTGTTTATTGAAATTATCCATAAATTTTTTTTTCAAAATTATTTTTTATCGGTTTTAAACTTTAAATTTAAGATTTTGTTATTTGGTAGACTTCATGAGTAGACTTCACACAAATGTCTAACTGTGAAGTCTAACTATGAAGTCTACTTATGAAGTCTAACTAACCCTTATTTCCGCTTTCCGCCAAAATATTTCGTTTCCCCCCTGTTTTTTTTTTGGGTTTCATACTTCATAAAGAAGTCTAACTGTGAAGTCTAACTGTGAAGTCTAACTAACCCTAAACCCTAAATCGAATTTTTAAGAAAAAACTTCTAGTAAACGTTAATTATGTTCACATAATCACAATTAGCATTATAAAGTACGAATTCATGACCTCTAAATCGTTAAACGAACCACAAACATTTTGTTTTTTTGCAAAATTCTCTCAACCCTAACAATGACAATGATAAACCCTACACATTAAACCTCAAGCACTAAGCTTGGTGATGGTTTACTCATGAAACTTATAAATTGATTCATTTTTATAAAATATTATTTTACATAGATAGAAGTTGTGTTTATTTAAATTATCCATAAATTTTTTTTCCAAGATTATTTTTTATCGATTTTAAACTTTAAATTTAAGATTTTGTTATTTGGTAGATTTCATGAGTAGACTTCACACAAATTTCTAACTGTATTTTAACATAATTTGTCTTACTTGATTTAAATTGATTAATTTCTTTGCATATTATTTTATATGGATTGTAATTGTCTGTGTTAAATTTATGTGTAAATAAGTTTATCAAAATATTTTTTATAAATTTTAAACTTTAAATTTAAGATTTTATTATATAGTAGACTTCAGAGTTAGACTTCATAGTTAGGCTTCACAGTTAGACTTCACAGTTAGATGTCATGAGTAGATTTCAGAGTTAGACTTCAGCGTTAGACTTCAGAGTTAGACGTTAGAGTTAGACTTCAGAGTTAGACTTGTCAAAAGGTTAGCGTTTTTTCTTTGTTCAGAAGGGTGAGGTTTGTAATTTGGCAACTCCAAAAGATTAGTTTTGACATAAGTGCAATAGGGGGTCTATTTTTGCATTTCAAATCAAATTGTGGGTTATATGAGGCAAATCAAAGATTTAGATGTACATTATATAGCAGTCAAATTTTATTTTTACTTTTTCCATCCAATTTTCCCAAAAAAAAAAATAATCGAAACAACAAAATATCTAAAGACGAACCAACAAAATATTTAAAAGCTCCAGTTCTTTGAAATAAATAAATTGGATGTGAGTGTTGTTTATACAAGGATCTTAAAGATTTTTCAATTAATTAAAAAATTAAAGAATCTGATTAATATTTAAAGCTTTAGTTTTTTGCTACTTTTTTTTTTTAAATACAGTTTTCAAGTTTATTTGCCACGCATCACGTTGTATATTAAATAGCTCCAGTTCCCGATATAGGGAACATTGAACAATATGCATTTAATTATAAAACGATCTTAGATAGCAAAGTCACATGACTCACATAAGTAGTGCAGTCAATCGGACCGGCCCGCATTCACATGGATTTGCCCATTGGGCTTTCTGTTTTTGATATGTTCGTGCGGGTCGGTCCGCTGCGGGCTGCGAACAAAAACCTTCGGCCCAAGTCCGCCCCGCATATTATTAGCAGATTTGCGGGCAGCCCGCGGGCTTTGTACAAGAAGTAGAAACCCATTATAGAGATCAAGAATGAGATGATTATTCTTACATAAAGCCTGCGCTGCGGTAAGTCTTTTACGGTAATCTTTGTTAAGCAATCTTTTCACAAAATCTACAGCTTCAGGTGATAGAGACGGCCACGGAGCTTCTTCAAAATTGGGCTCTGCCTTAAGAACGGCTCTGCTTTCCTCTTCCAAACCTACAAATTGCATAGTGATGATTAAAGATTGTAAGAAACTCATCTCTCTGTTTCAAGAAAACAAAGAAAGAAGAAGAAGAATAATCACCAGAATGTTAGCATTGCCAATACTATTCAGTGGGTGAGTAATGTTTGTGCCTCCCATAGACCCGACCAAAACAATCTGCTTAACTCCAGCAGCTTTAGCTGTTTCAACAAAGACGAAGATCATCACCACTTTGGCTATAATTATAAACACACATACAAAAAAAGAGATGAACACAAACCAGCATCTATCTGGTTCTTCTGACCAATCCAATCAACCTGCAAAAGAAAGAAAAGGATCAAAACCAAACGAGAATAAAGAAATCCACAAAGAACACAGTACTAGTTGCTGTTGTTATTGTTCTCACTTGTTCTGGATAAGCTCCTTCTTCAAAGTAGAACTCAGGTCTGCCTCCTTTGCTAGGATCAAAAGCAGGTTTCATTTGCGGCACGACGCTTGTAAGAATGACCAAAGCATCGATTCCTTCAACAGCAGAAGCAATGGCTTCAGGGTCTCTGATATCTCCGATGAATATGATATATCATGGTTTTTATGGGTTTTTGCCATGATATAAGTCTTGTTTATATAGTCTTTTTAGTGTTTTTGGAGTCTTTTCTAGTATTTACAGGTCTTAGGCACATTTGGAGCTGAATTGGAGATAATGGAGTTTATTTGGGAGTTTTTTTTGCTGCAAAACAGAAGTTACTGCCGTTGCTGGACATTGGTGTCGAACGACACCACTATGGTGTCGGTCGACACCCCCTTGCTGCCAGAAGAGAGACGCGATTTTTAAGACTTTTGAAGATTTGCAGTTTTGGCCCAAAGTTCCACTTATTTACAAGAAGGCCCAAATCGTGTTTTAGGAGATTTTTATGTTTATAAGCCATTGTTTAGGATTTTTCTATTTTGTATCTTATTTTCTAGAGAGATATGTAGCAGAGCTTTGGAGAGACAAATCAG
>JAIUCV010003450.1:0-28160 GCA_026724425.1 Erythrophleum ivorense
GTAATATCCTAGCGCTGTCCGACCCTAAAATAGACTTGAGAGTCCTTCTTCTTTACGAATGGGACCTCACAGAAATTAAAGGCTAGTGCTGAATTAACAACACTCGAAGCGAACGGCTGACCAAAACAAACCTTAAACACTTCGAAGAGAAATAATACTGGCCACCTATCGGTGGCAGATTTCAAATCGAAAGAGTAACAGGTTTGATTGCCAACTAGTCGATCAAGAGGTTTGTGCTGATTCCACCTTAGCTTAGTAAAAGCGAAGGTTCCATCCATGGGAATCCTCCTAAGCACTTGCATTAGCCAGTCATGGACCGGCTTCAGCAGCCTCTGATTGAGATTGACATAGTTACCAATGGCGAATATTCTCCTTTTGCCTCCTCCCTCAATAGTCTGACCGAGACGGCCAGTAACTGGTGGAATCCCATAGTCGAATGGTGATGGCAAGTAGGGATGGACTCGGCTAGTAAACCAGTCCAGATCCCACGCACTTAACAAGTCGTTAAACTTGTCATTACACATATCGTACTGTGGGGGAGGCCACAAGGTACCCTGCGGCCATGACTCTCCATAAGTATGAGGCCCGACTAGAAAGAAATAAAAACTCGCTAGTTCATAAGCAAGAACGAATATTTCGGACCTGCTTCACGCTCTTGCCTAATTCTTTGGACCCAACACCGTTGAGTCAATGGGTGCGTAGGTAAGGCCTTCCAGGTCGGATCCCAAGTCATACCTTGATACAGAGGTATGGTTGGGAGGAAGGGTGGGTAACGTTTGAGCAAGACTTTAAGGTTCTTCACAATCAAACCCACTTGCTCACACATTACCTCCAGATCAGACACAGGGGTAGTGATCGAGGTGAAAGTAGATTTATCCACTTTCTTAGCTAAGGCTATCACCTTAGACAATTAAAAGAAAGAGAAATAATAACACTTCACTAAAGGTAGCCCAAAACGTAATCACTAGTTGAAAAGAAAAAGAAGTTAGTACGGCCTTTAAAATATAATCTAATAAGAAGTCCCGTGCCAAGCCCGAAGGCAAAGAAAGGCACACAGAACGAATCCCGTCCTACCTTCTCTAAGAGGAGGTTGGTTGACTAGACACCATTCCCTTCCTAATGAGATATTGAGCTTGACTTGAGCATTTCCGGAGAAAAAGTTTGATCTTTTATCTATGGGATTTGAACCTTGAGCTTGGAACACTAGAACGGTTCGGAAAGTAAACTAAGCCGTGCATTTCTAAGAAGTGGCTTCCGTCCCCTTCCTAAATAGTGAAGTTCTCTAGAAAGCTCTTACCCTTCCACCTTCCCACTATCAGAGTCAGTCCCGCAAAGATAATAAGAAAGAGTCCCGTCCGAAGGGTAATAACATTAAGTGGTCGGAGGTTTACTGAAACTCCTAAGAATCATTCAGGGCACATAATCAGACATTGACCGGCACTGTGGACAGCTCACAACGGGACAGCTAAGACCGTTACGTGAGTGGTTCACAACTGATTTGATTCACTTTTCACAAAACGAATTCTAATTCTTTCTATTTCTATTCTCCTTGCTTCAATCGAATTGGATGATATCTCTAGTATCTTCGTACATCAAGAGTGATCCAATGATCAACTTAGCTTAGAGCGTGGCCGTATAAGAGTTTCATTCACCTGCCCTATTAGAGTGAGATTCGAATTTCATTCCGGGGCTTAGAAGAAAGCTTCTTAAAAACATGGAATTACCCCGGAAAGTCCATAATCCAAAGAAAGCATGTGGGTTCTTCCTTCATCAAGCATTTGGGCTGACTTGCTTATCGATCTTCCCCACTCTCTTTCTCCGTTCTGTACAAATGGAATATCAGGTTGAACTGAACTTATTCAATGGATTGTGGGTCAGTCAAGTAACGAGGAATGCCTGTAGGAGTTTCCGTCCCTGCTGTCCGTAGTGAACCTTGAAAGCAGTCTAGGTAGGAGCTAATTCGGTAAGAGCTGCTTGCCCAGTCAGAAAGCTAGGCTCCGTCGAAGGAGAAAGATCGAATCTCAGGCCAATTAGCTACGAAACGAATTAGACAATGGGTGATCCAATTGCGAATCCTTATCAATATAAATTATATATGAATTGGTCCAGTCAAGTAAAGAAATGAAATGCTCCAGTCAAGCGGGAAAGGGAATGCTTTAGTTAAGGAAAGCTTCTACGCCCGAAAAGCATTCTTCATCGACGGAACTTCTAAATAAATGTGATGCACGAGGGACAACGAGACAGCTTGCGGAGAAGTTGCGCATGGACGACGGAATCGAGTCCGGGGGGCAGGTCATAGCTTTCGAGCGAGACAAATCATCAATGGTTATTCCCTTACAGAAGCGAACTCTCTGAAAGAGCTTGACAGGGTTATTAGCGCAGGATGCCTGCCACCTTTAGAATCAATGAATCTCATCAACAAAAGGTAAGAACGGGGGGGCGGTTGGTCTACTAAGAATCAAGCCAAGTCAGAATTATAATAGGGCAGTCGACCAGCGGAAGCTTTGGACAAAGAGCCAGCCGACGCAATAGTTGTCATTTCCAGCTCTACTTCAGAGAGATTGGTTGAAGTGACCTGGTGAAATCAACATACTTCTAATAAGTAATAAGAGTCTTTCGTGAAAGCTGATGACTAGCGCGGGGGAATCCTTATCGATCGAGACCAGCATGGGAACCTCCGCCAGGGGAGATGATAGAAGGGGCTCCTTCATTCACCGAGGCTTATACTCCTAGATATATACATTATCGGCGGCAAGCATAGCCCGATAGCCAGAGAGCACGCCAAGCAGCGGGCAACAGATGGTGCAGCGAGAGCAGCAAGGGGTCTTGTTGTCAATTCTGAGTGGAGTTCAAAGTGGGTTCCCTATCTTTGTGAGAAGCCTTTTTTCCTATATATGTAATTGGGTAGTCATCAGGAACCTTATTTGAATGAAAACTCAATATAGGTCTCACTTGCCATTGCTGGATCAGCGATTGAGGTCTCGACGAGCCTTCCTTCTTCCTAGTCCTCTGCCGAACTCTAATACTTAAAAAGACAAGTGGATTCCGCCCCTACTTACTTCAATGAAAGCTAGCTCCTACTCCATCCATGAAATCCGCTCCCTACTATTTTTTTAGTCAAACGAAGCCTCGATCCTGAGGGAACGAAGAACCAAATGCTTGGCAATCTTTGGTACTGACTTTCCTCCCCCCTTTTTAGTAACAAAATGAACCAGAAGTAGGACCAAACTGAGAGTTAGCAGCATAACGTCACTCGTTTTCCTTTTTTAGTTCCTGCTCTTTCGACAGCTCCCGGTCCATTTTTTACCCTTGATAAAAGAAACTAACTACCCCCTTGGTCTCCAAATCTTCTAAGATTGAATGGAGATGCTCAGGGCCATAGTTAGTTTCGAGAATTCTTACGACCTCTTGCATCCGGTTCGGGGCAAGCGGTCGCATGTGTTCTTGGCGACGTAACTCATTAAGGCGATCCTGAATGAGGTTCTGGCGAGTAGTGATCCAGTCACTGAGACCCTTTTGGTCGGCCGTTCCCAATTTATTAGATAATCAAGTAACTTTGACTCCTCGTCCGATGTTAAGTCCGATGATTGAGCCTGTGACGGGCCTACAATATCTCCTGCTCCGGGAGCGTTCACCGAATCCACTCGTCGCCTTACCGAAGAAGGCCCGACGTCGTCTCTGCGATCAGCGCTCCTTTTTCACTATATAACCATACTTAGAGTTAAGTTTAAAAATGAGTGATTTTTTATTTGGAGAGAGGGAAAAGAATGAAAAGAGATCATCCCAACACAACAGGTGACCGGGAAATCCACAGGTTCGATAGAATGGAATGGTCCAGCAAACTGAACGAAGTCCTATGTTCACTTCAGTAGTCCCCCTTCAAAAGCGGCTTCCCGAAACACGGAACAAATCCTATTCGCGATCGGCATGCTGCTAGTTAACCAAGGTTCACTTCAGCTATGAAATCCATTGCATTGCTTTGCCATCTTAGCTGCTTTCTTCTCACAGGTGCGGTAGCAATACCTAAAAAATAGAAATGAGTGTGGCGGGCAGGAAACTACCTCGCGTCTTGTCGAAACAAGGCGTGGAAGGATATTTTTATAAAAGATTTCCATCGCGCGTTGTTTGATAAGTTGATTACCCTGAGGGTGGCTCGCTCAGTGCTTACGAACGAAAAAATGTTTGTCGATTAGGTGCGGAATACCTAATTCACTGGAGGACCTCTGAAAGGGCTTTCTAGTTGATCACTAACCTTGGCATTCTCCTTTCGTGCTCATTTCTGTTAGTGACGTATTTTGGAGCGCTGAACCATGGACTCTTACTTGGCTTAATTAGGCCCTTCTTCAAGAAATCATCCATTTATTTCTGATTCAACTTTCTCAAATGTATTAGTTCGATCCATTAGGTTCTTCGATTTGTTCGGAAAAGAAACGAGAGCCAAGAAAACATCTTTGATTACGATTAAAAGGAACAATCTCAAATAGACCAAGATCAAATTTCGGGTCATTTCTTGGTGAACATAATCTGCCATAATCTCTTCGATCCCTTCATTTATGTGCCAGAATAAAGAGAGATTTGGTAGGAAAGTGGAAGAGACTTTTTTGTATATGATAATCAAAGGGAGTGGGAAAGCTGCAGTAATTCTTTGGAAAAGCCCGGTTCTCTTTGTCTTCGAGCTTTCATTCCTCAATCCACTGTTTCGTTCCTTCATATACCTCCCCACCAATAGATAGAGACAAATGGGAATAACCGAACCACGTCTACAAAATGCCAGTACCATGCAGCTGCTTCAAAGCCAACGTGATGCTCCTTGGTCAGATGACCAAGATATTGGCGAATACCACATATGATCAAGAAAAGAGTACCTATAATCACATGAAAACCATGAAAGCCAGTTGCTAAGAAAAAGGTAGAACCATAAATACTATCCGAAATAGTGAAGGGTGCTTGATAATATTCCATTCCTTGAAAGCCAGTGAATACTAGAGCCAGTGAAACGGTAGCTACTAAAGCGTAAACTGCTCGTTTTTCCTTCCCCGCGAGTATAGCATGATGAGCCCAAGTTACGGCAGCTCCGGATGAAAGGAGAATAGGGGTATTAAGAAAAGGGATTTCCCGAGGATCTAAAACCCCAATCCCTTTTGGGGGCCAAATACCTCCGATCTCTACCGTAGGTGCCAAAGAAGAATGAGAAGAAGCCCGAAAAAAAGCAAAAAGGAACATAACCTCCGATACGATGAACGGAATAGAACCATATCGAGGTCCTAATTGTACGACTTTGGTATGATGTCCCTCCAACGTGGATTCACGTAGAACATCGCGCCACCATACAAACATGGTATATAGGAGAAAGATGAGGCCCAAACTGAGAAGTGTTGCACCCCCTTGAAATGGGTGCATGTACATCACACCTCCTACGGTGGTTGCCAAAGCTCCGAGTGAACCCGAAATAGGCCATGGACTTGGATCTACCAAATGATAAGAATGCCTCTGAGATTCTATCATAAACCACTTATACTCGGTTGTATGTCAACCTCCCCTTCACCCCCACCCCCTAAAGTGGTAAAGAAGTATTTTGGGTCTAATTATCTTTCTATCTGACAGGACGGAAGGGATGGTTCTTTCATTGCATTGATAGAAGTCTAACTAGAAAAAGATCTCTCTATTACTTTGAGAAGAGAATCGTTGGTTTGACTGACGAACTACGTGGGAGAAAGAAAGATAAAAGAAGAGCAGGAAGTCAATCCCCTTCTTAGCAACCTCATCGTATAAACGCCACATCAAGCCAACTCAAAAACGATGATCTCTCTTTAGAACGATGATCTCTTATCCCCCCCCCCAAAATGTATTTACAATTTGGAGGATTTGTATGTAATACTGACTCTCAACGCCCAATTGCGCCAAATCCTGATAAATGGAAGCAAGCAATTCTACATCATCTCCCGGTACTAAAGTTTCCATCACGTGATGTACATCTTTGCCCGGTGGCAAATGGACATTATTCGAATTGAATAGCGGATCTAGTAGTTTCGATTTTATTTGTTCCTTCAGTGTGTCTGACACTGATTCATTTATCTTGGCCTGGTAGTTCCCAGGCGTCAATCCGCGCATCTTGGCGACTCGCCAGCTCGCGAGAATAAACATAAAACTGGGCAAGGCCAATATAGACAATAATTGTATTAAATAGTTCAGCGGGCATATTGTTCATATTAAAATTTGTTTTAAACTCTTTATTTCCCTCCTCCAGACGTCAAGCCTGTAGGACTAGTGTAAGAATTTTTCAATTTCAATTAAGGGAGAATGCCACTTTAATTGTTGTGTAGTGCAACTATCTGAGGTTTTTCTCTTCCCGCGCACTCCATTCAGGAAGACGAATCTCTTTCACTCACTGAACACAAAGCAAATCTCTACCTCAACAGCATTTCAAGTGATTAGGCGGGGGCAGGATTCGAACCTGCAGTGGTAGAACCGGACATACGACTTTCCAACCTTCTGTGAACTTTGCTTCTCTTATGAAATTTCTACTCAGCTTGAAAAGAAGCCTCAAGCCGATAAGAGCTCTTATGTTCGAGAATTTCGAAAGAAGAGCATAGAGTGATTGAACTCTCACTCACTGCACACTTTCTATATTATGGACAGTGACAGAACAGTTGGTGTGCTTTCTTTCTTGTCAGCCGTTTGGGTACCACTCCTCTTCTCTTGTCCTTTTATGAAGAGGAACGTATCTGATGACAATGCGGATAGGAACGTAAAGACTGAAATTACACCTTCTTTTAAGAAATTTCTATCAATTGATTTTCGACTTCCTTGATCGAACATGTAACAGAGGTGAACCAGGTTCGACTACTGTCAGGCTATATCACGGTGGACAGAATGAGGGGGACTCTTGGTCGATAGATTTTGGAATGCACGGGACAGGATCAACTCCTCTGAATGGCAAGCTTGAGTTTGAACCTGGTCTATCTCATTGGTTAGCCAGTCCCACAGACAGAAAGAAACTAAGATAAGAAAAAAGTCGATTCGGGCGAGGTCTGTAAGAACTCGACTTCAAGGAGAGGAAAGAAGAGACTATGAGCTCTTCCTATGACTACGAGCAGTAGCTTTAGCGAATTGTTAAATACTTTATCTAAGAACATACAGCGTTCTCGTTATGAGAGATTTATTATCAAGCTCTGGCAACTGCCTACGATGGCTATAATTTTGATTTGCCGGCCTTTCTATGAGCAACTTGTCCTCTAGTCACACGTGCAGGTTTGGCAGAACAACCACCAATATCAATATAGGGGAGTATTCATCGCCTCTTGTCTCATCATGAGCTCGCACCAAGTGAAAACACAGGGATTTAGGGTAAGCATTGTCTAGTCTTCTGGTTCTTTCTAGTCATCTCTCCAATGCCAGGGCCAGGCTTTGTTTATAGATCCATTGAAGAGTCTCTCTCCATGCAGGCCTATTGTGTCGGCTGTAGGGGGTTCTTAGGGACCACCACAAGTCTTCCAGCCGTTCTAGATATCCTCGTGCTGATTTGATTAAATGACTTCTTCATATTGAATTTCCCCATGGCGAACACCTATTCGTGGAAGAAGTGCTGTTGTTGTGGATCTAGGAATTGAAAGAGCAGCTCCTCTTCCAAATTGTAGAGTTGTAGACTGATCTTTTCTTCATTTTTGGTGTGCCATCTATTTCAGTAAATGCAAGTGCTCCTTTTATGGATAGACTTGTTGATTTCGTCTTCACTCGAAATTAAATTTATCCGGATCAGCATCCAATATTCAAAGTTTCGGCTCTTCCTGTGCCTGAATTACTACAGCGCCTTACCGTCTACTAATAAATACTACTAAAAGAAGGACCACAAAGCCCTTTGATAGAGATAGGAAATGAACCGGAATGAAAGAAACGTAGTAGAATCACGCGGTGGAACAACGTAGTCGTTAGCGCTTAAGAAATAGAAAGAAAGTAGTGTACTCATTTCGGTCAGCATCATTCTTGCTTATGTCTAAGAAAAAGTCCCCCCTATTGCTCTAGCTGGACCGGGAGAACTGATTCTTCTCGAATTGACACCATAACAAGATTTACGCGCATCAATCGTTAACTTAACAAGGGATTTGCTTTCTCTAACCCACTTGAGGAGAGTGACAACTATCACTAGATTGTGAACCTGAAGTCTTGAGCGAGGACCTTCTTTCTCCTACGGCAGGGCACGACCCTGACACAATATTCTGTGATTGCTAAGTTTAAAGGCCAGGGAGAGATTCTCCACTAGCCTTCTGGCTGAGACAGGAAAAAAAAAGGGTATGAATATCCGAATAGTTAACTCTCCTCCATCCCCCAAGCAGCGAAGAAAGGGAGCCGAGTACCGATCGGTTAGAGTAGCTTGCTTCTACGATGATTTGGTGGCAAATGATGCTGATTTGAGCACCTACTCAGATGACAAGGACAAGATGAGGCGCAAGAACACCTTTGTAATACATAAATTTCACTGGCTTTTTAAGCCAATAGAATAGGCCGTGTCCTGTCCGAGATTGTGGGTCGTACCTGGGTTAACTCGTTTGGTCTTGCTATTGGCTGCCTGTCCAAGGGTGGCTGTTGAAACCTCCTCCTTTCTATACTATACGAAAAATTCCATCCAACCATTCCATTCCGTTGAGCCTAGTCCCATTCCATCAGCAGACTGAACTCCATTCTTGAACGAAAGAGACAACCTGAACACCGCTCTCCCATGGTTTTTCGTTGAGAAGCACTTCTTTTTCATCTTCAATTGGGATCCCGTCGGGAAGGATTACCAACACGCATTACTTCTTTGTATCAGTTCAGACCCTATTGTATCAGAACAGCTCCTTAAAGTCCATTAAGAGGCAAAAGGTTCAATTCAATAGCATAGGCGGTAAGCATATAAAGTTATAGGCTGTACCAGTTGGTATGGAAAAGGGGGCAGAATCGAAAGGTTGTGGCGCATAATAGAAGAACTATCGGCAGGGAAGGCAGTCTATCGCCTTATGGCTTAATCTTCCCTAAGAGGTTGGGTCGTTTGAAAGGGCGAGTGGAGAATGTATTATGGTAACCGGCGAGTCAGCTAAAAGGTTTTTAGAAAAGCTAGCTAGCGCATACGATAACTAGAATATTGTTCTGAATGAACAGGAACTGATATGATAATAATGTACATATAATACAAAGAGAGGGGCCAACCTCTTACCTAACAGTGTTTGGGAATGGAAATCTTGACCGGCGCTCTTCTTTCTTCGGGGAATGGGTACTAAGACTCTCTTTGAGACGCCCCTTTCTCCAGGTGAACTATCTAAAAAGAGACATGCGGGTGCACTTTGAGGCCTATGAACTACTCCCGATCACTGCAAATAATGCCCTTTACTTTAAGACCGTTTTCAAGACCTTCCAGGCCCGTTACCCAACGCTCATGTGCTTGAATATGTAGCAGGCTTCCCCTTCGATCCGCTTCTGTATCAGCGGCTGAGCCAGAAACTATACCTATCCCAGCTGGAGACCTCTAGGAGAATGGATACCAAAGAATTTCACACATCGCGGGTTTCATTTTCCATTTTATCCTAACCTAAGAAAAGGGATTGGTGCAAGAAGATTCCACCACTCGGTGGGGAAAAAGTTGCCCACCTAAATAAGATGTCTAAACCTAAAGAATAGAAGAGGACAGTCAACAAACTTGGTCCAACATCACTCTTCCCGCTCAAATGGGCTAGGTATAACCTTTCGAAGAGAACTTTCTTGTTTGGAAACCAGGGATGCTCAAAATCTCGAATTGGGCTCTCACCGTTGGTCATTAATTCACTGACCCTATCTCTTCCCCGCTCTGCCGGCGGCAGTGGTCTTGGGTTCGGCTCATAACTCTGTGGTTTGGACAGATCCTGCTACTTTACATTCATTGTTAGGTCGTTCGTGCATGCCCCCTTCTCAATTACGCGCTTTCGGCTACCAGGTCAGAGTCGGCTGGCATCATGCAAAGGAAAGAGCGATGATTCTCCTTTCTTTCTCAATAGGTGATTTGCAGCTACACCGGGAGAAGAGTTGGCATCTATTTATCTATTCTTTTTTCTTTGACTTCGGATTGAGACTTGAAGCTTTAGCCGGAAGGAAGACAAGACCAGGAACAAAAACCCACTGTTTTGTGCCACGCGGTTGAGCTTTCCCCTTTCCCATTGTGCCTTCCATTCTTGTTTTCTAATAGAGGGTATGCCTTTACTTGTCGTTAGGAGAAGTAGCTTGCTACTTCTAAGGTATCATCTTGTAGTTCTAGGATTGGTTTCTGTCCTGCCTAGTAAGACTGGTAAGGATCGTCTAGTTCTTCGAGATTCTCTTTTGAATTTGAAGAGGTTGGACGATGAACAAAACTTTGATAGACCAGAGGTCTAATGTAAGCAAAGCACCGCGAAGTGTGATCTCGTACTAAACGAAAGGACTTGACGCCTTGAACTTCTATAAACAAAAAGCAAGAGGCGAGGCCGGTGTAGCTATGCAGGGAAGTTAGTTGCTGTTGTCCGAAAGCTTAGTTACTATCTTGTAAAGGGTAAAAAAAGAGCCTTCCAGAATGGTTTGGATGAGAGGAGTACTTTTGTCTTGCCACATTAGTACAGATATCGGACTCGTCCTTCGGCTTCATCTTCCAAGCGAAGCACTTTAGTGCTAGCGATCAAAGGAAGGCAGTTTGAGAACCTGTTGTGAGCCAAAAACCTTGATAGATAGGACTTTCTCCTAAGGATGTTCTTCGGCTGGTCAGTCAATAGGGCACATCGCTTACCAGTTGTTAGGTCAGCGATGGCAAGCAGTGAAAGCAAATAAGTCATCCTGGCAGCTGCAGCCGTAGCCTATTCATTCAGTGGCTAATGGGCATGGCTTGCTGTTTGGATAAGACCAACCGAGGAAGCCAGTGAACTACCTGAAAGCATGAATGAAAGGCAGGATGGAAAGATCGACGAAATGTTTCACTAAACTCACCTGGATTGCATAGTCCTCTATTCCTGGAGGGGGAACCCCGTACTTAATTGAATAGCTTGCTTACCAAATAGGGAAATGGATGAAATCATCACTTCTGGATCAAGAGTAGTAAACCGAACTGGAATTGCATTTCCGCCTTATTCAATAACCAAACGAGATCCGTCCTCCCTATCGCCCGACGAAGCAAGCTCGATAGTAAGCATTGGTCCTAGCTTGAGAAAGTAAATAATCTTCTTATTGATTTTTAACTTTCTATTCTTGACGGAGAGTTCTTTCCTTGCCGCTGGTGGTCGAATTGACCATGCGAGATTGTCTTTCTTTAGCGCTGCTACCTTCCCTCCGTCTCCTCACTAACAAAGCCAGGGCGAAACCTCACGACGGTGCACTCACAGAGTGACTCTCTGAGGAAAGTCGGAAGAAGACCACTGCTAAAGGATGGCAGCTCGGACTTACTTGAAAGCTGACTTCTAATCTAAGGGGGCACAAGCCAAGGATAAGGAGTCATTTGAAAACATCTCATCAACAGAAAAGAGCCGAGGGCGGCCCGGGGATGCAGACGATAAGAGTGCCCATTGCACTCCCAGATTGGGTAAGGAGGCAGAAGCTGTTCTTCCGACCCCTTGATTTGATCCTCGGAAAGCTACTCTTTTTCTATAATATAAATAGACCACCTACGCCAAGAGGCGGAGGGAGCTACTATGAGATTCAACGAAAAGATGACTGCGCTGGTGGTATCGTATATAAGAAAGAGGCATCCCCGATAGCTGGTTCTCCCGTAACAATCAGAAGCAAGCTCCCTTCCGAGTGGGCTCCACAAGCTTGTCAAGATCAATGTGAATATCGCCGAATAGCAGCAGGAGAAGTCAGCCTCTTCCGCTCCTCAACTTATGTAAGAATGCCACGACGATAAAGAGTGGTGGAGATTTGTAGCTGAACTGAAATAAATACAGCTCCGCTTCGAAACCATCTTCGTGAAAGAATTGAAACTATTCATCATGATTGATTGAGTGTTCAGTCTACCGCACCGTGGGTACAAGGGGGGGGCTAGCCTAGAGTATAGAGAGAGAAATCCCCATATTTGAGTAGTGGTCCCTTTTTCAGGTACCTTCTCCCTTCTTACTTGAAACTAAGTGAGGTAACGACTCGGATTTGAACCGAGACCCTTAGAGGAAGGACAAATCTCCTCAGCGAACTTCCGTTATTCGATCGTTACGGACAACAAACATCATAGGGGGTAGACTCTCTTTCCCAAAAGGACTGTAACTGTAATAGAAACGAGAGTTGAAAACAAATAAATTAAATAATAATAAGAACAGGGACTCATCTCAAAAGGTAGGTAGGTAATACGATTTAAGCAGTGCCTGTCGGCCACTAGAAGAGTACTTTTTTGGCCAGCTGTTAAAGCTAGGGTCTTGATCGACCGGCTAGTCAGTCCTATCTATCTAGTTATTGTCCCGCCCAAGTTATTACTACTTGGGTGGCCACCATAAAGCAGTCCACGAATTGAGGACTGGTGGGATCAGCCAGGGAGGTGAGAATCACAGCGGGATCCAGTTCACTCAGTCGAGTGACTACTTCCTGCCCCAGCTGGTCCCATGTATGGCCTTTTGGGGGGGTGTCCTTTCCATAAAAATGAAAGTGAGTCCGCAGGACTTCTCCGATTTTTATGGAAAGGCTTTCTGGCGAGTCCCCTGGTTCCGCTTGGGGAACGAAGGTTCGAGATAAATAATCTCCCAAGGTATGGTGGGAATGTCCGCCGGAACCCGAATGAGAAGACCCCCCCCTTCCCCTTGTGGTAGAAACAAGAAAAGATGCTTTTCATACCAGAGAAAAAAACAATCGAAATCTAACGAGCACTCTAAACTATCTGCTTCAAAAAGATAGTTGGTTTTTTCTTTTACGGTGGGGGAAATTCCGGAAAAGCGGCCATGGACTTAACTAAAAATAAAAACTATAAAAAAATGGCCCATGGGAAAGGGAATGGGGAGGTGGGCCCCTTCTTTATAGTTTTTTCCCGCTTTCCCGGGGCTGCCCGATTGAAAGATTTCCACTCTAATTGGACTTAGGATCCGTACTATCGAAGGTATCTGCTCTTGAATGTAAGGCAATCCCGTCTTTGATTCTTCACTTTTGAGTTCCCGTCGAAAGGAGTAGTTGAGGAGCTGTGCGTTCATCGAGGAGGTTGCGAAATCGCCTTGAATAAAAACCTGAATCTAAATAAATGATGATTGAGCTTTAACAATGGGAGACTGACTGCCTGGCTTCATCCCTTTCTTTTGAACCATAAACTTCGGCAAGAGATAGGCTTATTGCCTCTTCCGCTCCTGAACCAGTACTGAGATAAAAGGAATAAAAGGAGCCAAACCAACCCTAAAGCATAAGGTAAGCTCCTCGTTAGCGGGAAAGAAAGAAGCACCTGTTGCGAGCAAGTATGACCAGAACCTTCTTTTCTTCCCATGATGTGTTCTATCAGCGAGTGTTCTAACGGCGAAAGAGAAGCGGAACTGTCCTTTTTAGTCTAAAGATGTACGCTTAACGCGAAAGAGTTAAGGAGGCTAGACGGTAGCTAGCTTGACTCTATTCTCTCCCAGAAGCTTTGTGATAGGAGAATCTTCGTATTTCCACTGGATGGATCGATGGGATGGATAGAGTGAGTGCCCTTCTCCTCTCTTGCTTGTCCGAAGACTGGTCTCCAATCCCCTGCCCCCAGTAGAACTACAAAGAAAGAGTCCTTCTATTGGAAGAACCTAAGATTCGTTCGGACTCTCTCAATGAGGAATGAGGAGGGTCCCGGTCTCCCACTATTTCCTCTCTTTCGGTTGGTGTTCTTGCTTTATTTAATCGTGTCGTGTTTAGGAATTGACCGAGATCGAGACAACTGGAAATGTTAAAAAGATAGTACCTGAGGTCTAATCTACCACTTTGGCCGATGGGAGCTCCTATTTCATATAAATCTTTCCTTAACCCGGGCGACGAAACCTAACTAGTTGTTTCAGGATTTGATGATGGACCTGAGTGACGAGCAAAAGGGGAACGAGATGTTAAAAAATGGTATAATCAAGCACCGGAAGTATCCCAATTAGAAAGGCTTGCTGCGAGATGACAATAAGTTAAAAGTTGGAATGGCTATACGAAGAATTTTGAAAGGCTTTCATCGCTCCGGGGAGCTGATCTGACTGAAAAGGAAGGCCGAAGCACTGGCTCTCGGTCCGGTAAGAGCTCCAACTACGGGAAGAAAAGAATTAGCGAATCAGATTGCTTACGACTCAGGGACGAGCGAAGGCTCAGAATCCTCAACAAGGTGTAGGGGCGATCATTAGATTGAGTATCCAGGACTGGGAGCACCCCAACCAGTGAGCTGTGAAGCGGCCTTCCTTCGCGACAAGGGTACATAAGAGGCTTTCACCTTTCAGCGCTATTTCCATCGAATGAGTGAAGGGAACGGGTGAAAGCCCTAATCCAAGCACAACTATCTCTTCAACGGGAAATGGCACCGAAAATAGAATGTCGAAGAGCTCAAGCTAAGTCTACCGAAGGGGGAGTTTTCCCTTGATCGGACCAAGCCACGTACTTTAGTGCCGAAATGCCTTCCTTTTGGGGTGGGCGAGGAGCTAAGCTGTTCAGAAAGAGTGACTGAGTTGGCTAGAGGATGTCGCTTAATATTAATAGGTGTTGGAGAGGCTCCGTCTGCCAGGTGGATCTGAACATATCGATACTGAGCAGCTAAAACCAAGTTCTTCAAGTCAGGATAGCTACTACTATAGAAATTAGTTTCTATGAGGCATCCAGCACATTGATTCAGCCAATGCGCCCGCATGAGACATCTAAAAGAATTACCAGAATGTGACCAAAAACATCTCTTCCGGAGCAGGGCCGGATGAAATGAAATCACTGAAGTCATCCCTGGCAATCATCCAATAGTTGCTGATTCTGACCAGGAAACCTCCACTCCAGGAAGTATCATCGAGCATCTTTTCCTTCTAACAACCATTCCATCTATTGATGACTCATCCCTTGCCTTTTTAGGAAAGACCGTGAAAACGTCCTGAACCAGATTGACCCCGCTGAGACGGTCGAGGTCTATTTTGGAAGAAGTCAGGTCCTACCATCCTATCTCGTATTGAAGAATTTCTTAATTGAGTATTTCCATCGAGCTGGGAATCCTTTGCATGATTGGAGATCGGATCTTCAGAATCAGGAGAAGATCGTCACGCTGGGGGGGGCATGACAACATCTTTCTTTTGAGCTTTGTTTGCAACTTGGTAGTCCTACTCTGATTGAGCGATTCCGTCGCTAGCCCTTGTAGGCTTGAAGGCCTTCCTCCTTCTCCTTGTAGGCTTGAAGGCCTTTCTACTTCTCTTTTTTGTCTCATCCATCTTTCCCTTCCGTAGAGCGATCTGACGAAACATCTGGAAACATAGATCCAAGATCATGTACAAATGACCCGTGATGACCGGAGGCTCTTTCCATGCCTGCCGCTCTGATGGATGTAAAGTTTTGAAAGACTTTTTTCAAGGTTCCTTTCTCGATTGAAGCTAGAAGAACCGGTGTAAACGAGAAGCTTTCGACGATAGCTCTTTCGCTTCTCCTGTTACTAGCTAGGCAAAGACTTTCTTTCCACTGTTAGAGCGGCTGAAGGAAGGAGGTTTCGCGACAAGAGTACTACTTCTATCCTGCTTCCCGGCTGGCCTATCTTTTCTTTCTTTTTCCCATTGGAGCACACCTTTCGCTAGAAAGGGATCCGTTACGAGTACGAAATGCTTTTCACACACAAGTCGGATAGCGCGATAAGGCAGTTACACTCCTCCGCCTGGCATTCCAGTTCAAATACTAGTGAGGCTCACTAGTGACCTCATGTCATGCGTGAAAATAGTAAGGACCTTGCCTACGGGCTCATTGGGACACTCAAGCACGAAGGAATTCTCCACTTAGTTAAGGAAGGTTTCAGAGACAGAGGATCAAAGCAATGGAAAAGCAAGGGAAGGAGGCGACCGGAGGGGGGGTTTGGTATGGTAGTGAGACCAATAGGGAAACATAATAGGGAGTATGTGAAAGATCAATTGACACACGAAGGTGGAAGTAAGGTGTGTATTACATAGCTACTGAATTCGCAAAGACTCCTTACTCTTTTAAGTCAAGTGAGGAACTCGCCTGAGGGAAAGGGACTGCGACCTTCAACTCCCAAGATATATCATATATCATATAATAGAGCATGTTGCCCTGAAGAAGGATTGGAGTTCTTTTCCTTCGGTCCATAAACGCAAGAATCGCGAGACGGCAGACATCGGCCGATGAGGCTAGTAGGGCCCTAGTCCTGTAACCATTTATAAGGGGCAATGATCATTCCTAACTGAGAAGTCACCACGAGCATAACAATCTTATTGGAACTTGAAAGAGAAGTGAATTTGTGAATGCCTAACTTCACGTTCAAGATTGGATTCAGAAGCTGAGGCGACCGGAAGGGAGGCGAGCGAAGTGAGGCCACTTTATAGTCCCTCTGCCAAAGAATTTCATAGAATGACGGGGTGAAGAAAGGTGCAATTGGAAGTGAGCCTAAACTGATCTGAGGTTCTATTATAGTTGTATACCTGAACGAAGCTTCCTAGTTTAAGTGTAGTTTTCCTTTTTTCGTCGATATTGGCTTGGTGTTCAGTGTACCAAACCCAGGGTACAAGATCGAAAAGAACCCTACTTTCATTTACTCTTTTGACTTAAACTGGGCTTTTGCCCTTTATTGAAGGATCCCCACGTGTTAAGAAAGAGCTTTCAAGGCTTTCAAAGTCACTTGCTTAACTCATATCTTTCTATGATGTATTTTCCCTTGCAGCAATTGGATGGAAGACTTCATAGATAGGCTAGAAAAGAGGGCTAGCTTTCTTCGGCGAATTGTAACTGCCCCCAGGATTGCTCACAGTACAAAGAAGGAGACTGATAGAAAGGTTGACTCACAGAGACTTTCCTAATCTTTCTACCACTGGTTGGTACGACATCTAGGGAAATGAAATGGCAACTCGTATGGTCTGGAACTCTACTATGGATGTAGAATCTTCCCTCGCCTCACTAGGACCACTAGCACAAGCGAGTATAGAGAATACACCACTAGATATCGTTTCGTAGGCAAAGGAAAGGGAAAGGCATTAGCAATTGAAGCACTTATGACTGAAACCCTTTTTTCTGCAATTGGCTATGCAACCACTTCTTTTTGGTTGGTAGGCTTCTACTCCAATGGGGTACTGTGAGGAATAGGCAAAAAAGACTCATTCTCCAACTGCAACTCCAACCCGCTTCAAAGCAGAAACTTATACAGCATCTAATCTTGATCCCCTTGCCCCAGAACTCGTAGAACCTGCGCTTGACCTAGAGCCTGAGCCTGCTAGCCCATTTGAAAGACTCCTTTTTTCGGATACA
Source organism: Erythrophleum ivorense (assembly GCA_026724425.1). Classification (NCBI taxonomy): domain Eukaryota; kingdom Viridiplantae; phylum Streptophyta; class Magnoliopsida; order Fabales; family Fabaceae; genus Erythrophleum; species Erythrophleum ivorense. The sequence goes on from JAIUCV010003450.1 coordinate 17,368, forward strand.
GCAGCGACCAAGAAATCCATGCCTGAGCCTGAAACTACATGGAACAAAGACTGCTCTAGGCTGAGATTTTCCTCCCCTCGCTTATAGAAGAGTAAGCTTCTGCCCATCTTACTTCTTTTAAGAAAGAAGAAAGAGAGTAACATGTCTTTACCGATCGATTCTATGAAAAGTCTTTCTTCCAACTATGCCTTCCCGAAGAAAAGGTGGAAGCAGGAAGTGGGATCAAGACTTCCGCTGAGGTTTTTTATCCTCTATTCCTATTCTTTGGGGAGAGTCTTACTCTTTCTTTTTCTTTTTATTCTGTTTAATCGTTAATTCTTACTTTCATGGTTAATTCTTACAAAAGTACACCCACATTTCTCTATCGATATTGACATTTTATATTAAATGTCATAGAATGATCACAGAAACTTCATCTTGCTATCCGATATGAATACATTGAATTCGAGATGCAAATTGAATAGGAATTCACCCACGGAGTGGTGGACAAATTCATAGCTGCCGCTTTCATAAGGAAATCTCCCAAGTGGATTTCATTTCCAACATTGCGCCAGTACGCAAGAAGAACGGACAAGTACGAGTGTGTGTCGACTTCAGAGACCTAAATGCAGCTTGCCTTAAAGATGACTTCCCCTTACCAATAAGCGAACTCATAATTGACGGCAACAGTGGCTTTTGAAGCCATATCATTCATGGACAGAAGTTCTGGGTAAAATCAGCCTTCTCGTGGATTTTCTTAGGCTAGAGATAGCCGGATCCTTCTTCCTTCAGCAGAGTCAGGGACTAATGTGGGACTGAGAATGTCTAGAAAGTCTCGCTCGGCTTACCGCAACTTTGATTCGATGAAGAAAAGTCTATTTATTATTCTCTTATCTCGTTCACATTGCGCGGAAGAGCTAAGGTAAGTTTCTGATTCAAAGGATCCGAAGGAGAAGCTTTGGTTTTTATTACTAAGCTTTAGCTTTGGAATCGCTGAAGAAAGATAATTGCAATATTACCTATTACTAACCTTTCCTGCTCGGCGAATAAGCCAGTACGCGAGGAAAGCTCATCCTATCATCTTTGCCTTTCATCCTACTCGAATCGTATGAGTCCTGGCCTAATCCTTTCATTTAAGGTTATCAGCCAGGCAGTCAGTAAGCGAATAATCCTAGCCGGGCTTGTAAGCCTTCAATTCGTTCTATGAGTCCACCTCTATTAGCCCTACATTAGCTTTCGCATCATTCCATCTCTCTCAAGGAGGAACTCACCCTTAACTTAAGCTAAGCCGCTCCCCACCCTACTTCAAGGACAGGAGCATGCCGTACCTTAGTTGAATAAGACGACGAGTAGAGTATAGGCAAAAGAGCGTTTTCTTTCTAAGAGCGATTAACTCTTCCACAGGGCTTGAAAGGTTAGAATTCAGCTAAATATAGGAATGACAGTGGGGACTTGCACAGCAGATGTTGAAAAGAGCGGATCTTCCTTATGCAGCTCTGACTCCTTATCCTTAGTTTCACACTAAGCTCTTCAAACCTTAGCGCAAGCACTAAGTAAGAGACCGACCTTACCAGAGGGTGCCCAGTTTGCTTAGGGGTAAGGATCAGATCAATACAAGGATTGCACCTCTTCACGCTGAGCTGGATCGATGCCCAGTGAGGCTGGTCGAAGTAGAGGATGAACTAGGAAGTCTTTCTGTCGATGACCTAGTGGCCAGTGCCAGAGATCAAGAGAGTCGACTCGCTTTAGTCCGGAGCCAGGTGCAAGACATTCGAGTTTGGTGAAAGAGAAAAAGGCGCGTGAGAATCTCGTGGCACATAAGGTTACAGAAGCTGAGGGTCGGGAGGGAAATGTATAAGAGCAAGATCGGGGAGGAGATTTTAAGAACAGTCATTGTACCTCCTCACTAGAAGTTAACATGTGACCGTTCACTGATAATCCCAACTAAAAGAATCAACACTCTTCTTTTCCCTGCCACGAAACTAGACTGATTGTCATTGTAACATACGGATGGTTAAGGCTACGCCCTATGGACATTGGTTACTGGGCTGAAGAAAAGGGGGGAGGTTAGAGTTGTCTAGCTCTTGCTGGAAGACGATTCGGAACATGCATTATGACTCCAACCATGGAATTCTAACATGAACGTTCGTTGATAAGTCCAACAGGAGATCTACATTCTAGCTTTCGCATTGCCACGAAAGTAGACTTCGAGTCGGTGATTGTAAGATCAGCACGGATCAGAACTCAAGTATGATAGACTCCTAACTGGCGGAGTGGGCGTAACAGCTTCGAAGGAATGGCGAGTAACGCTTTTCGGAACCCTGCAGCACACGGCTGAGGTAGTAGATGGCCTGCTCATGTCCGTCCATGTTCTTCTGGGTCAGGAACGATCCGATAGACTCATCAGATGCCGAAATGTATAAGCGTAATGGTTTAACGTCCCGCGGGGGGGCCCGGTCTATTTTCTTTCGTCAAGGACTGCTTGATTGGACTCGTTCCAAACGAACTTGTCTTTATCTCTCAGTTTCAGCAACTCCGTCCATGGAAGGTCCTGCAAAATTGGAAATGAATCAGTTTCTCTGGCCGATCAGTCAAGGATTGATTTCGGAAGGAGTGCGAAAGAGTTCAACACTACGCTCATTTCGTAGATCTACGATTTCCGGGTAAAGGTACAGAGTCGCTCGACTGGTAAGGAGAGGATTGAGGCTTAGCTGCTTAGCGAATCCCCTTGCTTGATAGTTCAAGGCGTAGGAGCAAGATGCAGGAAAGCCAGGTGCTAGCTAGGTGTGGTCTCCTGCCTAGTCTATTGGTAGTCATCTTTCATCTGCTAGCTGTCTGAGGTAGGTGGTCTCCTGCCATTGGCTTAGCCTTAGCCGTAAGGGCTTTCGTTAGCGTTAGACTGCGTCTTCAGGTACGTATATTTAGATTGGTGATTCCGCGTAAGACCAAAGAAAAGAGACCGGCAGGGTACGATATTGATTCTCATGCCGAATGCCCTAAGAGTGAAAGAAAGGCTCTTCCGATTTAGTTGGTGCAGACGCTGAAGGATCAGCTGACACTAGATAGGAAGCTTAATTCGAAAGACGAGAGTAGGCTCTAGGAAGATCAAAAGACGGTGCCCTACCTTTAGGGTAGGGTCCTGTTTTTCTAGTTTTCAGGCCATTCCTCTTCTGCCTATACATTTCCTTAAAGCGGATTGTTGAATCGAGTGGGGGTCGATTCGACTCATCATGAACTTATCGACACAGCTCTTATTTTCTTCCATTCCAGCCTCACTTCCTTCAGAACGCCACCTCCCTCAGCCTCCTTACTCTCTGCCCATAATCTTCGGACCTATTTCAAGAGTGGTGGTCAAGTTACGCAGCTATTCACTTCGATCAACCTCTTCGACTCCTAATGATCCCAAGAACGGAGTCATCTGCTCGTTCTCCCACTCTAAAGGTATGCTGGGACCTGCTATTCCAGTTAGGCTTCCATCGTTTTGGCTTGATCCTTTCTTTCCATCGAGCTGTCTGGTCTAGTTCCAATTTGATTCGAAACGTAGCTTAAAGTGCAAATGAGAACGCGGATAAAAAAGATAGGAAAGAATGTTCCCTACAAAACCGTATACTAAGTAATCATTCGAGAAGCCGTCGGTCGAGGAGAAAGCTCCATCTCAGCAACCATAGCTTAGAGGCTTCTTTCCTCTCGGCATAACCGGTCTTAGCTTTTCCTGTTCACGACTCCGATCTTCTTTCATTAGCTCTTCTTGCTAACGTCTTCACTTTAAAGGGAGAGAAGGAACCCGAGCCAACAAGTCGTTCGCTTAGAAAGCGCTAGCGGTCTTAGGAAAGATGCCATTTCTCTTGTTTAGCCAAGAATTGCTCAAGCTGAATCAGCCCTTGGCTTGTGACTTCTTTCTTTCTCAAGATAAGAATGAATCAAACCCTCTTTCTTCCACATAGGCCTTGCTAGCATATCTTGTGGCGAACTAGACTGAGAATTGTGTATATAAAGAAGCTTCTGTCTTTCGAAGGGGGTTCGAAGAAGCCCAGGAAACGGGGGTCGGAGAAAGACAAGAGCAGGAGCCTAAACAGATGATCTTTGGGCCGATCACCGAAGACAAAGTGCGGATGCTCAGGAGCGCTGGAATTAAGATAGGGTTATAGTAAAAGAAAGAATAAAGAAAGGAGGGCCCTATATCTACAAAATGAAACAAGAGCGAGGTTCGGCGAATCGGCTTCAAATTCGATTCATTTCGTATAGTAAGAGTTGAAACGAAGGTTAAGAGCAGGATCCAAATTGCGTAGATAACGAAAAGCGATCGCAGGCTACGGCCAGTAGAGAGCTCCATTAGGAACACACTGAGGATCCAACAGAGATAAACTAGGTCTGAAGCTTTCATTCCCCAATGAACATCCCATTTCTTTGTTGGACAAAAGCCAACAACCTTCCGTATTTCGATCCGACAAGCCCCCCCTTTTTTTGGGGGGAGCAGAGCTGTCAAATAATGAACCAAAGCAAATGATTGTTATTGTTCTAAATAAATTCTTCACGATTGCTCCTTGTGATGCAGCGGAACCATGGCAATTAGGATTTCAAGACGCAGCAACACCTATGATGCAAGGAATAATAGACTTACATCACGATATCTTTTTCTTCCTCATTCTTATTTTGGTTTTCGTATCACGGATCTTGGTTCGCGCTTTATGGCATTTCCACTATCAAAAAAATCCAATCCCGCAAAGGATTGTTCATGGAACTACTATCGAGATTCTTCGGACCATATTTCCTAGTATCATCCCGATGTTCATTGCTATACCATCATTTGCTCTGTTATACTCAATGGACGAGGTAGTAGTAGATCCAGCCATTACTATCAAAGCTATTGGACATCAATGGTATCGGACTTATGAGTATTCAGACTATAACTGTTCCGATGAACAGTCACTCACTTTTGACAGTTATACGATTCCAGAAGATGATCTAGAATTGGGTCAATCACGTTTATTAGAAGTGGACAATAGAGTGGTTGTACCAGCCAAAACTCATCTACGTATTATTGTAACACCTGCTGATGTACCTCATAGTTGGGCTGTACCTTCCTTAGGTGTCAAATGTGATGCTGTACCTGGTCGTTTAAATCAGATCTCTATTTCGGTACAACGAGAAGGGGTTTACTATGGTCAGTGCAGTGAGATTTGTGGAACTAATCATGCCTTTACGCGTGCGCCCGGAAACATAGGCCGACTGCTGAGCCCACTCTGGCTCAGCCGCACCACCCGGGGTGCGAGCCACCCGAAAAGCAAGCTATTACAGCGAGCGGCTGGAGCTGTAGGGAGCCGAGGAGCAAGGCAGTAGAGTAGATAAGATAGAAGAAGGGGCCAGGCTCCCGGTGGAGCAGAGGAGACGGTTAGGATAACGAACTTGAAACGCGGAGCCCGAGCGGCCGGCGAGCGAGTGGTTAGTGGCCAATAGCGCCCTAGTTGATGGCATTCCTCTCTGCGGCTGGCACTCGAGGAACCACGGGGCACTCCATACAGAGCAAGCAAGTCTTAGGGATGAGACGCCCGCGCAAGGACCTCAATTCTCATTAGGAGGTCGAACCAAGGACCTATGGAAGTCGGGGCTACCCCGTCCCCATGGGCAACGCAACAGTGTCCTGAGGGAGGGGTTTAGAGGCCTTATAGTAGCACGGACTTCTTTTTCTTTCTAGGTCATGCGAAGGGGGCCAGTCCAAGATCGTACTGTTCCTCTACAAAGACAACAGACACTCTCAACGGCTAGGCGCCACTCTCTTTCTGAGTTATTCCAGCTTCTTCATGATTTCGTGCCGCGGTGAACAAACAAAAAAAAAAAAAAGAGGGCCGTCTCAGCGGAAGGATAAGGACCTGCAACGGCAGAGACTACTGACCCTCTTCTCTTCTTGTTTCTAGCCGTCTGTTACGAGTCCGGGAAGCCTGGAATCCTAAATATGAGGGATCCCTCAAAATAGAGATAGAGAAAGGCGGGCAGGGCTTCCGCTTCGCTCCTCTCACTTCGTTCGAGCAATTTCATACCTCCCCCTTAACGGGGGAGCTACTTCGTAACCTCTCACTTCGTTCGAGAACTTCGTGCCTCTCCTTTCAGTCGAGAACTTCATACCTCCTCTCTCTTCCCGGTCAAGATAGATGGGAAGGAGCCCTATCAAGTAAAGGCCATAACCAGCTTTTTCCAATATAGCTGGCAACTGCCTAAAACCTAAAAGAACTTGATGGATTCGATCAATAGGCTTATAAAAGGATTCCATTCCAACTCAAACTGCTGGCAAAGACAGTCCTACTCGCTCACCTCTATCGACAGCAAAGCACTGATATAGACCTGGTTAGGTATTACAGGTAAGGAATGATAGGAGCCCCTCCTGCCTTGAGAAAAAGAGTGCTTCCTGCGTGCGCTTGCCTCTAACCTGATTCAAGAGGTTTTCCTAAAGAAATTATCTTAGTAAATCACTTTTGCTTGAACTCGAAAAGGCATTGAATTTAACCTTTGGTTCGTATATAGGCATTGGTTAGCCTTTCTTCTCATGAGCCTTGATTGTAGTGAACGGCTTATACAGATGGATGTGGTGGGACTTGCTTCGTTCGTTCCTCGCTTTCTATCTCATACTCATAGAAGTTCCATTCCGAAGATGGGTGATAGGACCCTAGGGAATCGCCTAAGAGGATAAAGCAATCGAATTCAATATTGAGAATTGCCCACCTGTGGTTCCTTTGGCTTCGCAACGTGTTGGCAAGCCTCGGTTTGTTTGCATGTAGGAGGTGAAGAACTATGCTGAGATCAATAGAAAATACCTCAGATTCTGTAGTGATTGCTTCCTTTCTGAAAGGCTAATGGGAGGTTGCTTTGGTATATGGGAGGTAGGCCAATCCCCTTCTTTCTAAACCACTAAAGGAATAAAGATTTCACTCGATTCAAAGACACACACACATTTAGCCGGGCATGAGCTCTCCCCTTGCTTTCTTTGCTTTCGGGCGTCTCTGCCTTTGCCTCTCGATACGCCCCTTCCTGCACTACTCCTAGTAGGCCACTCAGTCCCTTATCTTAACTTAAGTTAAGGGTTCATTTGACTGTGCATGAATAGTGTCAGATCAACTCTGCTGATGAGTCTGACTCCGGGACATAAGGAGCTGCTATTGAATCGAGCCATTTCTTGTTCAAGCTGTTCTTGCTTGAGTTGAAATCAGCCGAGATCAAGAGAAGATAAAGGCAAGCCCAATTTGGTAAGACTTATAGAGTCTGCTTCTTTCGTAGTGAAGTGACAAAAGGTGGTTCAGTGACCGATGGGAAAAATCATTCAATCTCGGGACTTGAAAGCAAGCATGAATCTGAGGAGATCTCTAATTGTGGTCAACTGGGTCTCACTCAATCTCTGTAACAATGAACAATGAACGATTGATATCTCTGTATCTGTTCGTGGAACCGAAATCCTGGATGATCCTATCAAGCTCCAGTGAGCCAAGAATTTCAACTGCTTTCTCGTCTTTGTGCTCAGTCACTCAAAAGCTTCATGGCAGAATCTGTAACTCCAGCACCTGGCTTGTGTAGCCTGTGCGGTCAGAAAGAGGCCTTGTACGCCACCTATTCATAAGCACAAAATGGCCAAAAAGAAGAGTTATCTACCCTACGTACCTTCCATCGTAAGGCAAATGTGCTCGTAGTAGTTTTAACCGAGCGATATGAAACGAACACGACGAGAGCATTCCGCCAGTCGAAAGCGAGTTCAGTCTTTTTCTTTTTATCTTCAACGGTAGAGTTTCCGCAAGAGATCCACCTAGATCTCAGAGAAGGGTTGGCTCATCCGGTCTGCCAAGAAGCAGACAACAGTGTCGTTACCTCTATCGATTGTAGGATAAAGGACATCTACTCGTATGTCCTCCCGGTTGTTCTCCGCTCTTTCCTTCTTTCCAACCCATTCCCATCCTGTCTCTTGGTTGTTCTTGCCTTGCCATCGAAAGGACAACTTGTTGCCGCTCATCCACCTCCTCTTTTCTAAGCGCTTAAATTTTGGATCATTTCAAGCGCCGGGAAGACCTCTTTTGGACAACATTCTTCTTGCACAAGAAATCATCATTCATTCTATGCGGTTTATGAAGACTGGCTTCTTTGCCGTTAAAGTTTACCTGGATAAAGCCTATGATAGAGTAAGCTGAAGTTTATGTTGGAGACTTTGCTTCAGATGGGGATTGCCTAGTCATCTTATTGATCATGGCCATGCGGGGGTCTTAATCACTGGCGATAAAACAGATACCTTTTATCCTTTGCGAGGGCTTCGACAGGGTCATATCTTGCTCTTTCTTTGTCTTGTGTATGGAGAGAGAGGTTGAGCCACTTAATTCAAGCTGCAGTCAACCAGGGTGAGTGGGATCCCTTTTCGGGTGTGTCGGGGGTATCACACTTGTTTTTTGCGGATGATTTCGTCTTGTTTGCGGAGGCTACGTTAGATCAAGTGGCTGTAGTTCAACGCATTCTTCAAGAGTTTTGTGGTGCCTCTGGTCATAAAGATAAAGTTAATGTTATAAAATAAAAATGGTTTTGTTCTTGCAATGTAATGTTAAGCCTCAGTTGGCAAGTTTGTATTGCTAGCACTGAGACATACTAGACTAATTGGGAAGTCTTAGCAAGCAAGTCGATAGATAGTAATAATCGATTCGATCTGATCTTCTTCTTCTTACTTGATGTCAAGAAAGTGGAAATGAACTCACTTATTGGCTAACGTATAAAACAAAAAACCAGATGCTTCGCGACCAACACAAAAAAAAGCTTTCCTTTCCCAGCAAGAAAACAAAACTAAAGCGCACGTTAGCTTCAAGCCCTCTCGCTTTGCTCGAGCGACCATTACGTTATAAGCCCTAAAACTATCTATCTCTAAAGCGCGCAGGTATGAAATCACTCGAGCGAAGCGAGAGGGTACCATGTAGGCTCGACCACGGGAGAGGGTTGAAGACGCTCGACTGAAAGGAGAGGAGGGAAGATTGCTGGGTTTAGGGCTTTTTCAGCTTGCTGCTCGTTTTCTCGCTTCCGAGAGGCGAAGGGATTGGATTTCACCTATGATCAGATCAGTGGGGCAACCATAGTTTACTTTTTTCGTGGTGTTGTTGAAAGCTAATTTGTAAGTAGGCCTCGCTTTTCGGAGCTGCTCCCAGCTCACACTATGGTGGAGGAGGTGCCGTGAAGATCTAGGGAGTGTGAGCAGTACGAGCTGAAAGGCTCCCATACTGTTTGGAGGGCAGGGGGGCATAGATGCCAAACAAACCTGACCCCTATCTATCGTCGTAGAAGCTGTTCCTAGGAAAGATTATGGTTCTTGGGTATCCAATCAATTAATCCCACAAAACCGGGGAAGCTTAAGCGGAAATGAAAGAGTAGGGTGAGGGATAAGGGGGGAAGCCACTAAATGGAAGGCTTCGCTCGCTCGCTCTAACGCTCGTTTAGTAGACAGCGAGTGGAGTGCATAAGCCCCTTTTTCTTTAGAGATAGGGGCGAGTACTACACGAGCTCGTAAGTCAAGTACGGAACGAGCCTTGTCTACGAAGCAGAGCGACCTCGTCTTGCTTGCTTCTGGCGAAGCTTCTAGCACTAGATAATAGGCATTTTTTTATGGGAGGAATACTACTTTTAAGGCCGACCACTACATAGGAGCGATAGCGAAGCCAAGCCGTATAAAGGCTCAAGCCCTTGTTTTTTTAAAAAACACAATTCTTTCTGAGATGGCCAAACTTAACCCTGACAGATCGGCCTTTTGGGATGAGTACCGAGGAGTCTCTGCTGCGTAACGCAATCCTTCACCGCGATCGACTGACTGAATACAGTCTTCCAGTCTTAACTGAAAGGCTGCATGAATTGCGGGGAATGCGGTAAAAAATCTGTCCTTTACTCTCTCTCAATTAATGAATACCCAAAAAAAAGGTTTTTATCACTTACTTGATAGAGTAAGGAATTTTACAATCTTTTTAAACCCAGTCGTAATAGGTAATCATTATGCCTTTTGCAATGTTACTTGGTTCTGTAATTCCTTTTTTTTTGTTTTTCATTGTTGTATAGTAGTCCAGTTCCACTGTCTTTTAATCGTAATCAAAGATGTTTTCTTGAAGTGAGTTTCTTTTAAAATCGAAGAACCTAATGGATCGAATTTGAACTCCGAGTGACCGGACAGCGGACCACCCGGCGACAAAGTGGTTGGATCCACCAACCACGAAGGGAAAGTGATTCTCATGAAAAGTAAATGCCTTGAGAGAATAACTTTGCCTGTTGCCTTCGAGTAGCATCGATATCCTTTCTAGTGATCTTAAAATCCTAAGAAGACACGTGCAGTTGACCGTGGGGAGAGTTTGTGAGCTGCAACAGCAGATAAATTTTGGTAGCAAAGAAACCCGAAAGTCCTAATATTATATTGAAATTGGACCATAATGGATATCCAAACCCATAGATATCCCCATATGCCATTGTGTTAAAATTAGCATATTGGCTATAGGTGATAAACCAAAATAGTTCATGGTGAAGGTTCAAAAATCTTCCCCTTACACCTCTTTTCGAAGAGGATCGATCTGAAGGAAGGGCTTTCCAGGTGGGTTCCCACTTTAACCCTTGACACAAGGGAGTGGTTAGCATACCAGGACAGTACCTCAGAAGTAAGTCCTTCGCTGACAGCATTCTATCAGATATTCTCCGATATGCTCTGTCAGGAATATATATTGGCGATATGATAGAACGCAATCGCAATATAGATCAACCTTCTTTGCAAGGCGGATAGCCCCCTACATAAACTCAAATATGATAAATAAATGCGTACTAGCATA
>JAIUCV010003451.1:0-28155 GCA_026724425.1 Erythrophleum ivorense
CTAACAATATTTTGGCCGTGGTGAAATGCCTTCTGATCCTGCAACTCCTAAAATCTTATCTCATACTCTCCACTCTTCCTCCAATAACACCCTAGGGTCACTCTACCTTAATTTATGCAACTCTAATAGTATTTATGCACCTTATTTACCCAGCTAATCTATCATTACTAGTTCAAGGCTTAAGTGTCAATTTCTACTCCTCCAACTACCCTATATCAACAAGTTCATAGATTAATAACCGCAGAATTTCATAAGCTTCCAACAATTACCATTCAAGTATACATTCCATTAAAGATTCCATACATCATTGATTCAAATCAATAATCTAATATATCCCATGATGACATTCCCAATAGTAAACCATATCATTGAATTCAACAAAGTTTATACATTAGACACTATAAGTTCATACATCCAAAACCAAGCTATATTGAGACTTAACTCCTTAATAAATACATTCCAACTAATCAAAATATAAATGCCTACACTTGGTAATATGATTACATGATGATGCTATATATATGAGATTAACAAAATTGCATCTACTCTATTGAGATTTACCTAAGTGTAGCTTCCTCTACACATGGCTAGAGCTCATGGATTTTCATCCACTTACTTTCCCTTATCCTTACCCGAAGGGCCTTCACCTGAAAGTATAATCCCATGAAATGGGGTGAGATACAAATCTCAGTAACCAAGGCAAATTCCATTCATATATTCTAGTTCAATTAACATCTATGCATGATTTCATATAAGCATAAGAAAACATACTAGTTATATCAGTAAATGAAACAATTAGGCTATCATGATTACTATCCCATACTAACAATCACAATTCCACATGTTATACGATAATAACACCGGGAGAGGCCCGTCCACAGCACCTACTCCCCAACGAGCACAACCAGGGCTCAGTGCATCAGGGGTTTGATCATAACTGGGTGCCCAATCGAAGCACATGCATAGGTGGCAGCTGCACCACAGCTCCACCATGAACTTACAAGGTCCAATCACATATAACAAATAGCCAACTAATTCATTTAGCATCAAAATCATGCAGCAAGTACATAATTAAATCAGATATATACATGGAATTAACATGAACCCTGGTTACCTCACTCTGTAGACAATTGAAAAGCCACTAGCAGTGCCAAAATCTCCTTATAATCATAACATCAGAAGATTACTACTTTAAATCATAATGTACAGCAGCAACAAGTACCCAAGGAATTAAAATACAAATGGCTACCCCGGAAGGCACTTACCCAGCAACTATAAATTCCTAAATTCGGATTGAATATGTCCTCTACCAGAAACTTCAATATATCACCCTAATTCTTAAGCAAATTCGTACATAATTAATACCTATACTATAAATCGACTATGGGGGTCTTAAACCAGCAAAAAATACACTAGAATGGAGAGTTTACACTTACCCAATATCCTCCTAGCCTCTACCTCCAAAAATCCTTTAAGAAAATACCAAACAACTATGTTTCAAATTTTGGGTAAGGTGAAAATGCTCCAAATAAAAAAACTAATCAGGCCAAAATGAAGAGAAAGAGAAGGGGATTAAGTTATATAACTAGTACCTTGGCTGATTTTGAGCTTAGAAGTGAGAAATGGTGGATTTCTTGCCCTAAACCCTACCTCCCTTCAAACCTCCAAAAATTAGATGTGTGTTTGTGCTTCTGCAAAATATGGAAGGGCTGAAGTGTTTAAGGTTTTAGTTAGGTCTAATGTGGGTCATGGGGCTGACCCAAGGGTCTAATTGCAAGTGGGTTCTGATTTAAACCTTGTTGGGCCAACTTTAATGTGTTGGGCTACAGAAATTTAATTGGGCCAGATCAAGTTTGAAGGACTCAATTGATTTAGGTCTACACAAGGGTTATTGGGTCATCACTAGGTGCTCTCTCTTGGGCTAAGTCTCACAATAAAAAAGTTGGGTCTGCACCTAAAATTATTGGGCCTCTATTAGTCCTAACCTTAGCCTACTTAATTTAATTTGAGCCTAGATGGAGTTTATGACTCAATTAAATTTTAAACTCATATTAATAATTTATCTCTCTAAAATTTTTATTCACTTAACTTGCCTAATTATCCTACATTAATTATTCTTAATTAACCTAAATCCATGATTAACACCTTAATTATCTTTGGGGTGTTACAATTGGCGCGAAATGAAACGAGGCCGTTTGCTTACCTAAACAGAAGCTTAAACTTCTTCTCTCTCTCCCCCTCTTAATGTCATGCCATGGTTACTCATTTTTCTATAAATGAAAGTTTGGAGAAGGTGATGAGGTGTAATCTTACTTAAGAAACCTCTTTTATAATTTTTCAAAATGACCATTTTGTCTTTATGTGCTGTTTGCTCCATTTAGGCTCATTTTAACTCCTTTTTAAGAACCGTATTTTTCATCATAAAATTTAAGTCCTCTAATTCATAGAATGCCTTTGGTTTAATCCAAATTGGATTTAAAATCATCCCGAACAAACTAGTCAAAATTCAGGTCAATCGATGTCAGAAAACGTATATCGGAAGGGTTTTAACTATCCCGAGGCTTCCATGGTTTTTAGGGCCTCTGAGAACGTCGAAGAACTCAAAACTTTTATTTAGAAAGCCTTTTTATGAGAATTCCAAAATTTGCTCAAAATGACGAAAATGCCCTTACGTTTCGTTAACCTTTCGTTTAAATTTGTTTCTTCATTTTAGCCCTATTTTTCTTTCCGTCTGAGCCTAGGATTCTCATTTTTCTAAGGCTTCCTCTTATCCTCTCCCATCATATATGACATAAAACCAAGCTTGGAATAAATTAAAACTATCCCTTGGTGCCACTTTCTCCCTAGGCCGAGGCTATGCATCAAGAGAGCACCAAAGGAGTTTGTTTTGTTTTCTTGATGGGAGATGCATGTGAGAAGCTTTCTAAGGATCTTAGGAGCTCATCTAAACATCCATTTTAGCCTAGGAACTCTTGCATCAAAACAAAATTTTGGTGGAGCACTTGAAACCCTAACTTTGCTATCTTAAAATTCCATGGTTATTTAGTTATTTCCTTTGCATATTCTTATTCTTCTCCCTTATTTTTCTAAGATTCATCTTGGTTTGGCTAGAAATTCAATCCCTTATGGCTGGTCATATATAGGTCAAAAATCACAAGAGAAGGAACAAGAAGAATCAAGCATAAAAGTAGCAAAATACCTTGGTTTCTTGGCTTCCTTTGCTTGTTCTTCACTTTGCTTGGCTTCTTCTCCTCATACTTGAAATTTCCCTCTTAGGTATGACCTCAAAATAGACCCAAAAGCTTCAATAAACCCATGGGAAGGAAGAGAAGGAGGAGGAGAAGAAGTTTACTAAGAAGAAACTAAGAAAAACCATGAAAATCCATACCTTTCTCTTGCTATTTCTTCTCCCTTCTCTCCTCCCTTGTGCACCTCACTCTCTTAGTCTTTTCTTTGGTTTAGGGCAAAAATGAAATGAACCAAATGAGGAGAAGAGTGGGGCATAGGGTATATATCTAGCTAGGTTTCAAGAATTGTTTCCAAAAATTTCATTTATATCCCTTAATCTTGGTATTTTCGTTTCTAGTTCATTTTAATTCATTTTTTAGAATTGTCTTTTCCATCATAAAATTTAGGTCCTCAATCTTATAAAATGCCTTTAGAATCACTCAAATTGGAGCTAAAACCTTCCTGAATAAAAGGGTCAAAATTTGGGTCAACTGACGTTAAAAAATGTATACCATAGGGGTTTTAATTGTCCCGGGACTTTTCATAGTTTTTAAAGCCTCTGAGGACCCCAGATGACTCAAAATTTTTATTTAAAAAGCTCTCCTGTGCGTAGTCCAAAATTTATCCAAAATTACAAAAATACCATTATGTTATGTAGCTATTTTATTAAATTTCGTCTGGTTATTTTAGCCTTTATTTTATGGCACCTTTGGCCTACTAATTTTATTACTTAATATCTAGATCATTATTCTAATTTTTTTGGATCTTAACCAATTTATTTCAAAGGGCTTACTTTGAAAACGTATTCATTTCCATTATTTTTATAAAAACCAGACATTATAGTGTTGCTATAATATACTTTGCTGTCATGAGTAAATGAGGTGCTTCTAGTTGGCACAAGTCATTGGAAAGGTCTATTTTCTCCTTATAAAATTTTGTGATAATTGGATATCATTTTCCTCATGAATGATGGAGAACAAATTTCAAACTAGATGAACAGTGTATTGACCAAAACCAGAAAATTTTGCCAAATATTATGTTGACCTCCAAATATTACCCACTTTAGCTTCCCAAAAACCTGTCAATGAGTTCTAAATTCGTGCTAAATTTTAGACCAAGAAGAGCTCATTTGAACAGAAAGTGACATAGCCTTACAATATGATCAATTTTGGCTTCCATAAGGTGTC
Source organism: Erythrophleum ivorense (assembly GCA_026724425.1). Lineage (NCBI taxonomy): Eukaryota > Viridiplantae > Streptophyta > Magnoliopsida > Fabales > Fabaceae > Erythrophleum > Erythrophleum ivorense. The sequence goes on from JAIUCV010003451.1 coordinate 4,416, forward strand.
AAGTTTGTCCAAATGGCTTCTCTAATGGTTTGGCACCTCTTGAGCAAGTTTACAAGCATGAATATGACTTGTAGGAACTACCTAAGTAGTCCCAAGCCTCATGCATTTCAATTTCACCATTCCATACCCAAGAATACACTATATACATAAGCCATTCAAGAATCTAAATTCATGCCACATGTGGTCCATACAAGATATATACATCATATTACATTTGCTCAAGGTCTTACATAACAAGAATAACTTGTACAAGTTCATTTTGACATTTATACACAGAGAACAACAAAATATTCCAATTGTAACTCTTCAAGGCTCTTGCCTTGCTTTCCTTGTATCTTAAAAGCCACCTAGACATATCAAGAGGGAAAAGGGAAGGGGAGTGAGATTCCTTGAATCTCAATAGCTCACATAGCCATTCACACACACATTTAAGGCATATACACATCAAAGCATATGTATGGGAGGTTTGGCAACCATAAAGTATGCAAAGTCATAATTTCCATGCCACTTATTCACATTCAAGCCAAGAACATGCGCTAGGGACTTTTGGTCTTGCCTCATCCCATTTTTAGGAATTTTGGATTTGCCTCACTCTTGGCCTAGGGACTTTGGACTTGGCCTCACCCTTCCAAAAGACTTTTGGCCTTGTCTCACCTATGCCATTAGACTTTTGGCATCTCCTCACCTTCATTAAGGGACTTTTGGCATCACCTCACCCTTATGAGCCATTTCCACAACCAAAGCCATTCAAGGAAACACATTGGTACCAATGTAATGTCAAGGCATCAAGTGGCATGTTCTCAAGTCACAAGAGCATACACAAACACACAAACACACAAAGACTTACATATGCACACAAGAATGCAAGGAGAATAAGGTGGAGAGCTACCTTGAATTTTGTAAGCTTTCCTTTGTGTTATTCCTCTCTCTTTTCGGCCTCACAAGTGCACCTAGGTGGGTTGGTGTTCTCTTGGCCTAAACACCATAAACAATACACAATTACACACTTGAAGTAAGCTAAGACATTAAACTCACTCTTGAACACACTTGGTTCCATAATTGGCCTATTGAAGCAACCTTTACAATTCAAGCTCTAGGCTCCCATCTCTTTCTGTTTCTAGGCCTCTTGGCCTCATTCAAAGTCCTTGGAGCCCTCACACAATCATTTACACAAGCTTAGAATTAAGTTGCTTCACAAAGCACCATTATGGACACCATTATCTCATCTTCCAATCCATGCCTCCTAAATTTTTCTAATAGTTTCTCCCATCTTCTAACATCATATAAAGTCCTAAACCAAGGCTAGACCAAATTAAAACACTCTTTAACCTAGTATTCTTGCCTTGGCTGAAACTAGCACCATAATGGAGGTTCACAAGCTTCTTAATTTTTCCTTGATGGGAGAGCTACTTGGGGATGTTTCTAAGAGTTTTAGGAACTCAAGAAAACATTCAAATAGCCAAGAAATTACTCACACAAAATCAAATTTTTCAAAACCCTAGAAAACACCACACTTTCCTAACTTGATTTCTATTAGTTTTTCTTGGAATTTCTTGCCATATTCCTCTTCCTTATGGTCTAAAACCCTAGTTCCTCTCTTGTTTTTGGACAAAACATCTCCCCCCCCCATATGGTTATGGTTTGGCTGAAATTATACACAAGGAGAAGCAAGAGGAGAAAGTAACGTAAGCAAGGATTTACCTTAGATTCAAGTATGTATTCAAGACTTTTTCTCCTTGGTTGGCCTCCTCTCAATTAATTTGAACTCTCCCCTTGTGTTCTGGACCAAAAACAAAACCAATCATCTCAAGAAAAATATAGGAAGAGAGCTAAGAAGGAGAGGAACAAGATTGGAAGGGAAAGAAGCATAAAATTCCATAAATTTACCTATCTATCTTGCCTTTTTCTTCCCCCTTTACTTCCTCTCCTTGTGCGCCTCGGAGAGCAGGTCATTTTCTATATTTTGAGCAGAGGAAGTTGTGCTTAAGAAGGTGGGAGAAAAAGGGAGAAGTGTGTGGAAGCTTCAAGAAACACACTTTTTTTAAAATTCTAATTTCATCCTTCCGTAATGACAATTTTGTTTTGGCTTCATTTTAGCTCCATTTTGAGAACCATATTTTCCATTATAAAATTTAAATTCTTGATTTAATAAAATGCTTTTGGAATCACTCAATTTGGAGCTAAAACCTTCCTGAACAAATCCATCAAAGTTTGGGCTCATCGATGTTAGAAAACATACGCTGGAGGGGCTTTACCAGTCCTGGGGCTTCCCATGAATTTTGGAGTCTCTGAGAACCTTATGCAACTTAAATTTTCCATTTAAAAATTTCTTCTATATGTTTTTCCAAAAGTTGCACTTATTTACGAAAATTCCATTACGTTTTGTCAGTTTTCGTCACAAATTATTTCACCATCCTAGTTCTGTTTTTCTTTCCGTCTAAACTTAGAATTATCATTTTTAGGAGTCTAGAACTCTACATAAATTTTTTGGGATATTATCTAGCTCATTTTAGAGGACTTGCTTTTATACGGCTCATTTCGTCATTTTACAAACATTACATTTGTTACACTAGCTACTTGTTGGTTTGCATATCTAAGTGTTTGGGGTCAATAAGTATTTGAGTCATAGCCAAATATTCTCAAATTATGGTCAAAATGAGCTAATAGTAATCTAGTAGTGAATTTGGCTATAGTGCAAAATATTTTTGCCATAACACAAATATTTGACCATAGTGAAAATATTTTGGCCATGGTGCAAATTATGTCTATGTGGGAAAATTGGTCCAAATCAATGTTAAGCTATAATAAGGACTTTCTAGGTTGTGGTGAATATGCTATAATGTGATTTAAAGAGATTTCAGAGGCCATTTAAGCCGCGACTTAAGACTTAACCTTTTTAAGTCACAACTTGAATCTCAGAGTCCCTATTTCATCTTCTAAAACTTGGTTTTCCTTATGATAATGATAAAAATGGTTATTGGCTCAAAACGTACTTAGTTTAATATTTCTAAAAGGTGTTTTGAGTGGGGTAACTAGGTTAAATGGGAATTTTGTTGTTATGTGAATATGAATTTTCTTGTATAACCTTAGTAGTGTAATTTGTTGATATAAAGTTTAAATTTTCCTATATTTCTGTATCTTGGTAACACTATCCAATTTCATATGTTAATTACAACTAATTTAGAGTCCAAATATGTTGTTTAACTTAACTAGGAATTAAGGACATTACAAGTGACAACAAGCCTATACAAATCCTTTAATATATTAGCCTGTGAAATGAAAAATCAACAATTAAATGTTTATATAATAGAAATATATATATATAAAGAAAGCAAATGCAAAGATGACAAGTATGTATAATCATACTACAAAACCCTAGGACACACTTGTAGGATGGATCTACCATCGCATATATGATAACTAGCTTTATCTACTTAATTCATGATTTCCACCTTAAAGTGACGATATTACAACTATTGCATAACTTTTGGTAATGGATTTCAATCCGTTTACCATACTAGCTAGAACTATAGGTCAAAATTTAAATTTCATTTGTCCTTCACTCATAATCACCATAGAAAAGTTAGTTTTGATCCATAAAATGAAGACTTGAATCCGATTTGCATATGGAATCCACATAGCCCATTTTGGCCTCATTGACATAATAAGGCCTAAAATTTCAAAAATTCATAAATTGGGCTACATAATTCCAATTTACACAAATAAGGTATCTATAAAAAAGCTTACGATGTAAACTTTTATGTTGTAAAAATTTCAAGTAAAAATGAATTCATTAGCCCCTCAAAAATATGAAAATAGTATATGTGTCGATAGCTACAGTACCAATGCACATTTATATAATTTTGCCAACTTCAAAAATTTATAAAATATTTTGTATAGTTCAAAAAATTCCTATCCTTTGGCTTGTTAGAAAATTTCATAAATTTTCTAATTGCATGCTAAATTTCAGCCTTAAACTAGGTCATTTGGATAGTTAAGGATAGAGGTGTAATTTATGACTTATTTGGACCAAAATTTGATTTTAAAGTAGTCTAACTGACATCTAATATGCAATCTCTTCCCTTGAGCAAATTTTAACCTATCTATACATCATTTCCATATGAACCATTGCATGAAATATGACTTACATCAAAATTGATCATCATATTATAACACCCGGTTCCTCTGTAAATAGTTAGAAATTAATCAATTATAAAAGGAAGTCCCTTAAATAGGAAGAATTGAGACCCAACAAAATTAGAGCAATGATTTAGACATCAAAAAATGAGAATACAATGTTAAAGGTACCCTAAAATGAAGCTAGAATAGCTAAACAAAATTTGACGAACATGTAGTGACATTTTTGTAAATTTAGATACTTTTTAGAAAACTCAAAGGAGGGATCTTTAAATGGAGAAATTTAGTTTTTTGGGGCTTTTAGAGGCCCTAAAAACTATAGGAACCCCTAGAACAATTAAAACCCCTCCGGTAAGCGATTTCGGCCATCAATTGACCGAAACTTTGACCAAATAGTTCATAATGGTTTTGAATCCAATTTTGGTGAAACCAAAAGCATTTTATAAGTTAGAGAACCTAAATTTTATGATGGAAAATACATTTCTCACAAAAGAGTTAAAATGAACCCAAATGGACAAAATCAATAAGAGGGACTAACTTGCAAATTTGAAAAGTTGTAAAAGTGGACCTTTTGACTTCTTAAAACAGGTCCTCTTCTACTCCAGCCCTCACCACCGACTTGCTTCTGGTCTAAATAGATTCTAAGAAAGTCTTGAGTGGAGCACTAAGCAAGGGAGTAAGGAAAAGAAGATTCAAGGCAAAAAATGTAAGATTTTCATGCTTTTTCATGTCTTCTTCTTCACCAATGTTCTCCCCCTCTTTCTCCTCTCTTTTCCTATGGTTTTGGTGATTATTTGAAGATGTTTCATAGCTAGTTTAGTAGGAAGAAGAGTGGAATCAAAGGAGAAGTTAAAAGCAAATGAAAGCTACTTGAACAAGGCTTGAAACCAAGGTAAGACATCATGGTTTCTCATGCTTCTCCTTGCTTGTTCTCCTTTTATACTTTTCATCCAGCTCAAGGCCCATATAGGAGGGAATAATTTTTGGTCTTAGGAAGGTAGAAAGGATGGTTTTGAAGCATAATAAGTAGGAATATGCAATAGGAAGTAAAAGAAAAGCCTCAAAATGCAAGTCGTTCTACTTAGGGATTTAGTTGCTCCTTGGCAAATATGAGACTTCCTAATGGTAATTTAGGTTGTCTAAGAGTATGAATGAGTTCTCAAGACATCTAAGAAGCCTCACAAGTGCCTACTCCCTAAAGAAAATGAATGAAACTCAATGGGTCCACTAGCTCCTTCATGTCTCGGCCTAGAAGAGATAATACACCTAGAGAGAGTTTTAATACTTCTAAGGGTAGAAAGGGACTAAATATGATTAATGAATATCAAAGGAAGCATTGGAATGAATTTAGGAATCATGGTTTATGAGATGGAGGTGTAGGCTCCATTTTGAGACATAAAGAAGTAACTTGTGCCTCGGCTCCTTGGATTGAAATTGTGATGGCTCTAAGGAGTCTAAATGGAGTCAAGAGACTTGGATTGAATGAGAAATTGAAGTTAAGATCATGAATTCTAATATTTCCTTCATTGTGTCTTGTATGGAAACATAATAGAATCATATGAGAAAGTAAGCATGCATAGAGTTTGTAAAAGGCTAGAGCTTGTTCCAATAATATAATTATATCTCATTTGATGTGTCTAGGCCAAACAAATCAAGGTTCTCCTAAGTGCAAGTGTGTGGCCAAAAAGGAGAAGGAATGAATAAAGGAAAAAATGTGTGATTCTTGATTAAGGTAGCTCTCTAACCTTTCTCACATGCATTACTTAGATGTTTGCTTGTCATTGGATGCTTGTGTATATATTTAAACTATGAGATATGTTTCTAGCTATTGAATACATGTTATGGTACTATTATGTTTCTTGAAATGTGTTTATGAATACAAAGTGGCTTGAATGGGTATGGTTATGCCTAAAAGTCACAAGAAGGAGTAAGACTAAGTCAAAAGTCCCTTAAAGTGGGCGTGGTAAGTCCAAAAGTCCCAAGGAAATTGGGTGAGGCTAGACCAACACCCTTTAGAGCTTATGTTTGACATGTATGAGTTCATATAAAAAGAAAATTAATTTATGTATGTTCATGAGAAGCTTTTAGGACATGCATATGCATAGATTCTTTGACATATAAATGCATCCTTTATTTATGTTTGAAAGGGTAAAGAGCTATTAGGATTATTTGAATCTCACTCTTCCCCCACCTATGTTTAACCATGTCTAGGTAAAGGTCAAGGAAATAAAAATGGAAGCCAAGGACCATGATTAGCAATACTTTAACAATAGAATAGCTTTTTAATATAATTTGATGTCAAAGTTTGTAATTCTATGATATATATGAGATGTAAATGTATAAGCATGTGTAAATGTATGTAATGATTATGTGTGAATGGGATTTGAAGTTAAATGTATGCTTATGTGAGAATTTGGCATCCTAGGCCTATGATATACCTGTGTATGTTAGCAACTAGGATGGTGGTTTTGAGATGCATGATGATTTGAACCATTTGGAATGCTCTTATAGGCTATGTTCATGCTTTTGGACATGCTCAAATGGTTGTGGATTGAGTAGAAGACCATTTGGTGCCTTTTTATCCCTTTATGGACTTCAAATTGACCATTTTCTTGAGGTGAACCAAAGTCTAACCAAATGGACAAGTTTTTGTATGAAATTTTGCAAGCAAATAGGTCTCATCTAGAGATTTTCACAGAGCTAAAAGAGCACTCAATTGGAAGCTCTAGAGAATTTATTATAATTTTTAAAAATTGGTCAAATTATACAGAAACTGTCAAGGGTACTGTTCATATGGTCAGTTTTCATTCTTGTGTCACTTCAAGGCCAAATGAAGTTCAATGCTTATAAAAATTTATAAGTATAAACTAGACATTATAAGCTTTCCATAGCCACTAAGAGTACTCAATTTAGATTAGTATAGAGAGAGTTATAAATTTTTGAATTTCAGGGTTTGCACTAGTATGAGAGCATAATCCAGGTTACTGTTCTATCAATTTTCATGGGCTAAATGCTTTTTTCTTGGTATGGAATTATTTTTAGTAGTTAACATGCAAAGCTTTCCAGAAAGTTGTAGCATGTATGATTTTAATTTGTAACACCCTAAAATTAATTAAAGTGTTAATCATAGATTTAGGTTAATTAAGAATAATTAATATGGAATAATTGGGCAAGTTAAATGAATGAAAATTTTAGAGAGATAAATTATTAATATAAAGTTGAGATTTAATTGAGTTAGAAATCCTATTTAGGCCAAAATTAAATTAAATGGGCCATGATTAGAGACTATGGGGGCCCAAGGATTTTAGGTGCAAACACAATATTTTATTATGAGATTTGGCCTAAGAGAGAGCACCTAGTGATGACCCAATTCAATTTAATGAATTAGAGACTCAAGACCCAACTTGCATGAGCTCTTATAAATGGCCCAATAACCCTTGTGCAAACCCAAATCAATTGAGTTCTTCAAACTTAGTCTAACCCAATTAAATTTCTGCAGCCCAACACAAGAAAGCTGGCCCAACAAGGCTTAAATTTGAAACCCACTTGGTATTGGACCTTTGGATTAGCCCATGTCCCATATTAGACCCAACTTAAACCCAACTAAAACCCTAAACATATCAGCCCCTCCACACTTTGCTAAAACACAAATACAAGAGGATTTTTGCACGTTGAGAGGGAGGCTAGGGTTCTAGACAAGAAATCCACCATTTCTCACTTCTAAGCTCAAAATTAGCCAAGGTACTTGTTATATAACTTAATCCCCTTCTCTTTCTCATCATTTTGACCTAATTAGTTTTTCATCTAGAGCATTTTCACCATACCCAAAATCTGAAATATAATTGTTTGGGATTTTCTTAATGAAATTTCGTAGGTTAGGGTTGAGGGTATTAGTAGGTAAGTATAAACTCTTCATTTTGATGCATTTGCTACTAGTTTAAGACCCCCATAGTAGACTTATAGTATAGGCCTTAATTTTGTGCGAATTTTCCTATGGTTTGGAGTGATATTTTGATGTTTTTGGTTTAAGGAAGGCAAAACCCGAAATTATAGGCCCTTGGTGATTGGGTAAGTGTTTTTGAGTAGTTTTATATAGCTTAACTCCTTGAGTAATGGGTTTGCTAATATAAATTGTAATTAGGGATAGTAATGGCTTGATTTTGTGTCCATAAGCTGAAGTAGTATTCAATTGGCTCTTAGAGGATTGGCTACAAGTGAGGTAACTGGGGTTCATGCTAATTCCATGCATATGTCTGTTTAATTTTGTATCTGCTGCATGATTATGATTTTGAATGCTAAATGAATTAGTTAGCTATCTATTATATGTGATTGGACCTGGTAAGTCCATGGTGGAGCTGTGGTGCGACTGCCACCCGTGCATGTGCTTCGATCGGGCACCGAGTTATGATTAAACCCCAGATGCACTGAGCCCTGGTTGTGCTCATTGGGGAGTAGGTGCCATGGACAGGCCTCTCCTGGTGTTATTGGCCTTTAACATGTGGAATTGTGATTGCTAGTATGGGATAGTAATCATAGATAGCTTAATTATTTCATTTACTGATATGACTGGTAGATTTTTTTATGCTTATATGAAATCATGAATATATGTTAATTAAACTGGAATATATGAATAGAATTTGCCTTAGTTATTGAGATTTGCATCTCACCCCCGTTTCATGGGATTATAGTTTTAGGTGAAGGCCCTTTGGGTAAGGATAAGGGGAAGCAAGTGGATGAAAATTCATGAGCTCCAGCCACGTGTGGAGGAGGCTACACTTGGGTTGATCTGAGTAGAATAGATGCAATTTTGTTATTCGTTTATATAGCATCATTATGTAATCATGTTGCCAAGTGTAGGCATTTATATTTTGATTATTTAGGATGTATCTATTGAGAAGTTAGGCCTCATTTTAGCTTGGTATTAGAGGTATGAACTTATAACACCTGCTATATGAACTTTGTTGAATTTATGATATGGTATACTATTGGAAATATAATTATGTGATGCATTGGATGTTGATATGAACCATTGATGTATGAAATCTCTAATGGAATGTGTATTGAATGTTAATTGTTAATAGTTCATAAATTCTTGCTATCATTACCCTATGGACTTGTTTATATAGGGTAATTGGAGGAGTAGAAATTACATTTAAGTCTTGAACTAGTAATGATAGATAAGCTGGATAAATTAGGCTAGTGAAAGCTATTAGAGCCCCACAAATTAAGGTAGAGCGGCCCTAGGGTGTCATTGGAGGGAGAGTGGAAAGTATGAGACAAGGTTTTAGAAGTTGTAGGATCAGAAAGCATTTCGCCGCAGCCAAAATATTATTATCCAAGGCCAATAAAGGCGAAGTTACCCAGGGAAAGTACCAGAGAGCAATTCGTCGAGGCGAGAAGTGGAATTAGCCACAGTGAAATGTGAGAGGCCAAACTGGAAGTCGTCCAGAGGGTAATTGGTCACGATGAACTTTTGTGAGAATTTGTCAGCCATTCCAGAAAGGAATTAGCCACGGTGAAAGGGAGAATTGGCCGCGGCCAATAGCAAGAGGCTAGCGAGGTAGGATCCAAAAGGTTTCCTCACTACGATACCATGTAAGTTAGCCGCGGTGAAGCTCTAACTCGCCACGGTGAAACCTAGGAAGATAAAAGAGTGAACTCAAGAGTAGTTCGCCGCGGTGCAGAGACATTTAGCAGCGGCTAATGGTCGCAAACTCTCATTTTAACCTAGAAATCTTGGTGTTTCATATGGTAATCTCAAGGGATGACTTAGAAACATTGATAGAAGATTCTTGTGAGTTGGAATTAATGGGTAATAGAATCAAAGGCTTATAAATGAGTGTTTGTTTCCCTTGTGTACATGAATGCTTGTAATTATTTGGTTAATGACTCTAATAACATTACGATTCAAATTTCCTTGCATTTTCCAAATGTAATTAGTCGTAATGTCTTGTAACCCTGATTTATGGTTATTAATCACATATTTTACCTTAATTACAATAATTAGAAGTTAGAGTCATCACATGATTTTTCTAGAATTCGTAATGAATTTCCAACGTTTATATCAGAGAATTAGTATAGCAACCTAAGAGAAAAATTCTGGTTTAGGGAAGTATGGTCCATGATCTGAGCTTTGCACAATAAATTGTAATGGTTTTGGTATGAATGGATGTGTTATGTATGGATAATATTATTGGTAAGCCCACATGGTACCTAAAGCCAAGAATGGATTAAATGGATTTTCAATTATACACTACTTTCATCCATACCATTGCCAACAAAAGTGTCATCTCTAAGCACATAAACATCATATGCTAATCATATCATGATTTAAGAGCTATATAGATATGGTATTACATATATGGCACTCCATGGTCTCTAATATGGACAACATGTATAAATAGCCATATAATGTAGCTAACCATTAAACATTCAAGCACATGCAATGATACAAAGGTTATCCATACATATTCTCATCATATACATTGAAGTTCATCATAAATATCCTAAGTTTACTATCTGTTCAGTTTCATCATACATATCAAGTTTATGTACATAACAAGATTCCCTATTACATGATTTCTAAAATGCCTAGCTCTTCTAGGTTTCTTTTCCTTTCCTGGGAGAACCTAAAATTGCTAGTGGGAGGGACATGGGTGAGATTCTAGGGAGAATCTCAAGAGCAAATCTTAATCATATCAATGCATACAAGAATGTCATTAGGTAATACAAAGCATGTGGTGCAAGTATATGTTCATATGCATCATGTAACTCAAACATAACTTTTAGCATGAAAACAAAATTCTTATCAAGTAATGACATTGAAACATATTGGCTGGGCTCAACTAAGCTTAACTTTGGGCCAAGAGAGAGCTATGTACTCAATTCCCTGCCATAGGGAGTTAGGAGTTGAAAATATACAAAGCATAAGTGTAAAACTCATGATAAAAATCATAGCAAAGTATAACTCATCAATACATCAAGCAACCACACATATAAGTATCTCAACTCATCCAAATATTTAAATACATGCAAGATATGGAGATATAGCTACCTTATGAAGTTGGAGACTTCAAGTCACCACTAACCCACTTGGCTTTTGTCCTTCCCTTGGTTTTCCTTAACTTGACGCCCACAATAGGTGAGCTTGGGCTAACTTGGCCTACATATGTCCATATAAGGCAAAATAAGTTCTCAAAAACCATTTAAAGTCTTATGACTATCATCTAATCCTATTAGGACTCAATATGCCATTTTAGGTCATTTTTAAGTTCTTTAAAAGGAAACTCTTAGATTTCACTTTTTAAGCTCCAAACTCTCACTTGTTATGAGCCATAAAACTCTCACTTTCTATGAGCCATATAACTCTAATGGAACTTATTAGGATCATCATACACATGATTAGACAAGCCAAAGGTAAAGTTGCTTCTTTAGGCTCCTTTAAACCCTAAAAATTTACCTTTCAAAAAAAGGCTTTTAAATTCAATCCAATGGTTCTATTGGTATTTATAATTCATATCTAAACCACTTATAATCTTAAAATCAATGAAAACTCTTCCTAGGTACCTTATATCTACCATGGTCGAACCTATGTCCATATAAGAGCCAAATGAAGTTTTGTCATTCCTCTTGGGAATTTGGCACATGTGCAAAGGTTTCTTGGCTCCTTTCTAATTTAGATATGACCTTACATAGCTTGAAATGCCTTCTTAGGGTTTCAAAACTTTCAAAGTGCAAACAGAACCCTAGTTACTCTATCTTCCATTCTATAGCCTTTTAATTAGTTCCTTTTGTATCATCTTAATCCCCATGCTCCTAAGCCTCTAATCCTATCATGTTTAAGACAAAACCAAATTCTCTTTATGTTTTCAAAAACTAAACTGAAACCGATAATATAAGAAAAACCCAAAGCAAAGTAAATTAAGGTAAATTGTAGATACAATGCTAATTAGAGCATCTAAAAATGTAGGTAAGAAACCAAGAATAGCCCGAAACTAGGGCCAAAACGATTAAACAGAATAAACCAAAAGTATAATGGCAAAATTGTAATTTCAAGTAACTTTTGAGAACTTAAAGAAGGGAGTTTTAAATGCTAAAATTGAGTTTACTAGGGTTTCTAAAATCCCAAAAAACTATAAGAGCAGTTAGAATGGTTATAATCCTTCAAGTGTAAAATTTAGGTTGTTAGTTCATTTAAACTTTGATTGGATTATTTTGAATGGTTTTGAATCTCATAAATTTGAAACAAAATATTTTTAATAAACTAGAGGACCCAAATTTTATGATGGAAAAGACAGTTTTTAAAAAGAAGCTGAATTGAGCTCAAACGAAGAAAATGAAGTGCAAAGGCAAAATGGGAATATGGAAAAATTGTAAAACCCTAACCTCCCCTTATAAATAGCCACCTTCATCATTTCTCCTCCATTCTGGCTGAACTACTAGCTTTTGGAACACCCTTGGAGGCGTGACAAAGGAGGAGGAAGACCAAGGAAGGAGAACTCCTTTTAAATAAGCTTATGTGCTAAATTTGATTATGATCTTATCACAAGCTTTCTCCCACTCCTTCACTCCTTTCTTTCCATGGTTTTTGTAACATCATATATTTCTAGCTCATATCACAACATTTACCTGTCTCACATTCATAATTTCTATGGTGTAGCAAGAAAAAGGAGTTCAAATAATACAATTTCTTGCGTTACGTCGTGTATAAAAATTTCCATCGGTGTCATGTGGACCATGTGAGTTCATAATATACATTCTCATATTTAATTACATGAATACAACTCATTTTCATCATAAAATGTGGCTCACATCTTAAGAAAAACTAAATAAAGCACAACACATGGACAATTATTTTCAGCCAGCTTTTGCCTATTTTCTGTCTAAACTTTGGAAAATCATAACTAATTCTAAAAAAATTGAAATCATGCATTCTTGGTTATTCTAGAAAGATATGGATGTTTACTTCACATAAAAATATGTACAAATCATAAAATCCATCACAGAAGATGTTTGACATTTGAAAAGGTCCAGAGGTCAAACTACCTTCTGATGCTATCACAAATTTCTGCAGCAAATTTTGAAAATGTCAATTAATTTCAAAAAAATCCAATCTATGTAAATGATACCAATCTAGAAATCTATAGATGTTAACTAGAGAAAAAAAAATATCTCCAGACCAGTTCATTACACCCAGACCTCGAAATTTAATAGAATAGTAACTCAAGTCGGGTAAAACTCCTGACACTGGACAGAATGTTCAAAAATTCAGATCTTTCCCTCTAGACTTCTAATTGAGGTGCTTCTAGCTAGCACGAGTCACTGTGACTATCTAGTTTCTCTGTATAAAATTTTATGGCAATTGGACATCAATTAAGTCTTGTGTGATATATTTCATTTTCAGACCAAATGAATAGTATAACAGACCAAAATCAGAAAAAATGTCAACTTTGAAAATTCATCAAATATTCTGTGGACCTCCAAAAATTTTGGTCTTTAGCTTCTCAAAAATCTCTCCATAAGACCTAATTGCATGCCAAATCTTTGATCAAGAAGAGCTCATTTGGCCAAAAAGTGATATAGGGTTCCATTATGGTCAATTTTGGCTCCATATAGGGTACCAAAATTGCCAAATGGCTTTCCTTTAGTTTTGGCACCTTTTGGGCAAGTCTAAAAGCACATTTAGGACTTGTGTGAGCTGCTCAAATGGTCCCAAACTCCATGCCTCTCATTTTGGTCGTACCACATGCAATTATACACATACACATCAAGCCTTCAAGAAACATTCCCTTGCATTACATACCCAATTTACATTCTAGGATTCACATATCATATCTATTCATTTATACATTACATATGATCATAATTATACATGTCCAAGAGGTCATGGACCATATACATCATTGGATTACAACAATTGACACAAATATGGCCTTAAAGTGACAAAACTCAAACACTTGGTTGTCAAATTCTTTCCTTCAAGGTGGTTGGCTTCCATTATCTTGTCCACTTGGTCCATCTAGCAAGTGAGATCATTGGAGAGGAGGGAATGAGATTCAAAGAATCCCAATAGCTCATCTCCCATTCAATTATACATAGTATATGCAAAGCAAGTCTTGAAAATGCATGCATGGATATCATGAGAGTCATAAACATTTAAGAAGCAAGCTTGGCATGTGAACAAGTCATTCAAGACATTCAAGAGCTCACTAAGTGGATGGATTGGCCTCACAATTTTTCTCATGGATTTTAAACTTGTCTCACCCATTCTTTAAGAGATTCTTGGACACAACTATACTCTTGGGAGCCCACTTTGCTTTTGGGAGACTCTTTACTTTGTCTAAACCAATCTCAAGGGTTCTTGGCTCATCCTCACCATGGTTAAGAGTTCTTGGCCCCTCCACACTTAAGCAAACTCAAACAAACATCATACATTTATTTGAAAACATAATATGTCATCATGAAATCATGGCATATAAAATCATGCTAGCATACTTTTCATGGCTTGAAAATACACATACACACATTCTAAGACAAGCTAGACACACATCTATGTATGAGAGAAGGTGGAGAGAGCTATCTTACACACAATCACACACTTTTTTTCTTGAAACTCCCTCCCGTGCTGTGGCCACACACCCACAAAAGTGTGGGGAAAGTTTCTCTTGGCCTAAACACAATTTATGGAAGCCAATTAGATTCATGAAATAATCTCTAAGGCCATGCAATTTTCTTAGACACTAGGTTGTTCTATAAACCCCATTATGGTCCATAAATGCACCTAATGAAGCAACACCCCTCAAATAATTTCTAGGCTCCATTCTTTCCTTTCAAATATGATTCTTGACTCCTTTTAAGCCTCTTGGAGTCATCACACAATTAAAACAAAGAGCTTAACTACATGTTGCTTCCTTAGGTCATAATATGGAACTTAAGGCACCAATTCACTTTCTATGAGTTCTAAATTTTTTCCATGGCCTCCCCCCATATTCATTCATCATATATGACACAAAAATAGGCTTAGAAAAATTTAAAACTCTCCCTAGCTATGGAATCTCATTTTGGCTAAGACTATAGAGCTTAATGGCTTCCTTGGAATTTGCTTGGTTTTCTTGAAGGACGAAACATGTGGAGAGCATCTTAGGGATCTTAGGAGTTCAGTTAAACTCTTAATTAGGCCTAGGAATCATCATATAAAATCAAATTTGGGAAGGTGCACACAAAACCTTAGAATTTGCATCTTGAAAACTAATGGTTATTTTGTTGTTTCCTTTGCATATTCTTGTTCTTCTCCCTCAAATACCTAAGATTCATGCTTGGTTTGGCTTAAAAATCAGATCCTCCTATGGCTCCTAGGCTTAGGTGAAATGGAGAAGAAGGGTGGGTGAAGATATCAACCATAGGATGAAATTTTACCTAGTTTCCTTACTTATTTTTGCTTGAATCTTGCTTTCTCCAAGCTCCTCTCTTCAAATCCGAAAATTTCCTTGAATTTCTCCCTTGAATCAGATTTATAAACTTCATTTTAATCAAAAGAAATAAAGGAGAAAGGAGGAAAGGAGGCGTGGATGAAGAAACGCATGAAAAACTACCATGGAAACATACCTTAAGCTTGGATTTTCTCTCCCTTTTCTTCTTCCCTTGGTGCGCCTCTCTCCTAGGGTTTTTCTTCTGATTTTGGGCAGAATAATATGAAGCTAAATGGAGGAGAAAGTGAGGCACCACATATATATAAGGGTAGGAAAGTAGCTTTTTCAAAAATTCTAATTTTGCCCTTCATTCTTTGCATTTTGGTTTCTCTTTCATTTTAGCTCCTTTTTTAGAACTGTCTTTTTTCATTATAAAATTTAGGTTCCCAATTTAATAAATGCCTTTGGAATCACTCAAATCTAAGCTAAAATCTTCCCGAACAAATCTGTCAAAGTTCAGGCACACTGACATTGGAAAACGTCCACCAGAGGGGATTTAACTATCCCAGGGCTTCCTATGGTTTTCAGGGCCTCTGAGAATTTTAGAGAACTCAAAACTTTCATTTAAAAAGCCTTCCTATGTGAATTCCAAAAATTGCTCAAAATTACAAAAATGCCATTACGTTTCGTAAGATTTTCATCAAAATTTATTTCTTCATTTTAGCTTTGTTTTTCCTTTCATTTAAGGCTAGGATTCTCATTTTTAGGATCCTAGAATGTTACTCAAATTTTTTGGAACCTTAACTACTTTATTTCAGGGGACTTGCTTTGAAAACGTGTCCATTTCCATCGTTTAATGAAAACCAGACATTACAGTTTTAGCTTTTTAAAAAGTAGGGTTGTGTGGCTGAACCTATGGAGGAAGAGGCTCCTTCAAGGAAACTTGATATACCACATCAATCTCCATTTAAAGCCTTTTCATTTTATATATGACATGATGTAGGAAGATTACTTCTTCTTGTCTTTCCATGGTTCCTTAAGTTTGACCACTATAGGAGCATCCTAGAGGGAATTGAATGTTGACCAATACATGGTAATTTTAGAGGTTTAAGAGCATGGAGATTAATATGGAACTAAAAGAAATAATTAGCAAGCCATAGGTTGCAAGGTATGGAACCTAGGGTTTTGATTGCATATTCGGAAGTATGAACCCTTAAAATGATATTTCAAACTATGTAAGAGTATAATTGAGTTAAGAAGAGGCTAAGGAAGTTTCATAGATGTCAATTCCCTAGGAGAAATGAGCAAAACACCATGGAGGCCACCCTTAAAGCTTGTCTCGGCCAAGACTCACTTAAGGTACCTAGGGAGAGTTTTCTTTGATTTCAAAAATATAAATGGTCTAGATAAGAATTACAAACACTAAAGGAACCATTAGTTTGAATTTAGAGGCCTTATTTTAAAAGGTGAAAAATTAGGGTTCCATTATACATAAAGAAGTAACTTGGTACTAAACTATTTGAATTAAGTTTATGATGACTCTAATAAGTCCTACTAGAGTCATATAACTCATATTGCATGAGATCTTGGAGCAAGATATGGAATTAAAAGGGTTGCTCCATTATGCCACTTAATAGAACCATATGGAAGCCTAAAGTTCTAATTAAGTTGTATAAGGCTTAAATGAGTTCAATATGGTTCCATTGATGATTTTGTACTTTATTTGGTGTGTCTAGGCCAAGAAAGTAAAATCTCCCTCAAGTGTCTGTGTGAGGCCAAGAGACCAAGCAAAGAACCAAAGGTAAACTAACTTGAATTCTTACATAAAGGTAGCTCTTCATCTATCCTTGCTTATGTATGTTGGTTGCTTGATTGATCTTGGGTTGCTTGTATGTCTTACTTGCTAAATATGTATGTTATTGATTGATGGATGATCATATACAATTATATGACATTTAATTACATTTGGAATTGATTTGGCTCTTGCATGGGTAAGGTTGTGTCAAAAGTCCCCTGACTTCGGTGAGGTAGGGCCAAAAGTCCCTAAATGTAGGTAAGACAAAGCAAAAAGTTTCATTTGTGAGTGAGGCTAAGTCAAAAGTCCTTAAAATAGGGTAAGGCTAAACCAAAAGTCCCAAATTAATGGGTAAGTCTAGACCAACAGCCCCTAGAATTTGTTTTACTCTTAGTAGAGCCATGTAATCCCTCATGCATGATTTATGCATGATACTTAAGTGTATAAAATGTATATTTGCTCTCTTTGACCATTGAACATGCCATATATGGGTGCTTGAATGATAAATGAGCTATTAGGATTCCTTGAAGCTCATTCTTTCCCATATTTTCCCTAACCATGTCTAGGTAATCCTTAAGAAAGCAAAGATGGTGGGCAAAAATCATGAGAAGCATCATTTGGACATTAGTTTAAGCTTTTATGTATGTTCTTGCCCATGCATTGATGTATTTGTATTTCATGAGATGTAACGATTTCCACATACCTAAAAGTATGAGATTATGATGTACAAACTATTTTTGGATATAAATATGTGATATTATGCAATTTGACCATATGAGTTCTTGAATTTGCAAATGTATAATGGCAAGTAGGAGTGTGATTTTGAGTTGTATGGCTTTTAAGACATGTTAGACTAACCATATATGCTACATTTATCATTTAAAACTTGCTCAAATCCTGACATAGCATGATATAGCTCTATATGAACCATTTGAAACCAAATTTGACACTTTTTGAGCCAAAAAAAAATTTTAGCTGAAATTTGGCAAGCATTTAGAGCTCATCTAGAGCTTTCCATAAAGTCAAAGAACAAAGCTTTTAGAGCTCTATAGAATTTATTATAAATTTTATATTTGGCCAAATTATGCAGATTGGTCCCTAGTATTATTCTTACTATCCAGATCTGGTTTTTCATATTTTTGAGGGGATAAATGAATTCATTTGCTTATGAAATTTTACATGCATGAAGCTGACATCCTAAGCTTTCCATAGGCACCGAGTTGGTGCAAATCAAAGTTGTGTTACTCAAATTATGATTTTTCAAATTTTGATGCATATTATGTGTCAAAGTTGTGAAATGGAATATGTGAAGTGAGATCCAAAATTTGAGCTTCTTTTTATAATATTCTAAGCCTAACAAGCTTGTTTAGCATGAATTTAGGAATTTCTATGATGAGAATAATTATTTGTGCATAATTAGAGAAAATGATGCTTTAATAATGGTAAATTCCATTACCAAAAGTGTGAATATGAGAAATTGTTACTATAAAAGGAATATAGTATGGGATTTATGTGTATTCTTTTATGGTATGACATTCTACATGTTGGCCAAATTGGTGAGAAGAACGGAACTCAACAAGAAGTAAGTTTTCTATTTCAAAATATACCTTGTTTTAACCTATCAAATGCATAATTCTATGCCACTAATGGTTATTTCAAATTCCCTTCCTCCTCCAAGAGTTCAACCATCAAAATGATCCTTTTAAGGAACCAAAACCGTCAATGAAGAGAGCTTAGAAAAGAAAAGAAGTTTCATAAGTAGTATGTCATGAAAAAGTACACAAAACTTACCCTTTTTGCTTGTTCTTCCTTTCTATTTCCTCTTTCTTTGGACGTGCTTTGGTTGCTAGTTCAAAGGCATTTTTGGTCGGTTATAAAGGTGCTAGATTTGCCGTGACATGATATAAGGGAGGAGGTGGTGTATTAAAACAAATTCCATAATTCCTGTTACGTCCTGAATTTTAAATTCTTCCTGTTGAGGTCATTTTATTTCTTTTTTGAATACCATTAGTTCCATATGAAAATTAGGCTTTCTAGTTTATTAAATACATTTACTTTCAAATTTTTGGAATTTAAAACCATCAAGAATGGCTCGATCAAAATTCTGGTCAACTAATGTCTTAAATCATACACTAATAGGGTTTTAACTATTCTTATGGTTCCTATCACTTTAAAGACCTCTAAAAACCCTAGTGAGCTTATCTTTACCATTTAACACTTCTTTCTTTGGGTTTATAAATTTTTTCCTAAAATTATGATTTTGCCACTATATATTGATTTTTAGCCATTTTGGCTTCAATTTTAGGCCATTATCGATTTCATATCTTAATTTTTAGATGCTCTAATTAATATTTTATCCTTGTTTGGCTTTAATTCATTTTGTTCTGGGGTCCTCTTTCATTATTTTGCTGGTTCTAGTTCAATTTTTAGAAGGACTAGATGTTATAGCATGTGCCTCTAATACTAATACATATAGTTTGAGGTGTGATCCATAGGTCTCTCCTCTAAGTCATTCTGGGCCATCACTAAAGGCCATGCATTCTATGTCATGATGACCACTATATGCTCTTGCTGCTAGTTTTTGTGAACCTTTTCTCTTAATTATAGTGTATGCAATGATCCCACATTGAATGGCTTGTCTAGAATATTTTGTACTAACCAAACTAGTAGATAATGGAGTTAGCATGATGCCATTCGACAATCTAGAACCACAATAAGGGGATGAATGCATGCCATACATCAAAAGCAACTAAGTAATAGTTAAGGATTAGTTGGAGGACTACATATAAGTCATATGGTAGCCAAGTTATCTATATAGAAAAGTTAATTTATGATATAATCATAACATAAACAAATAAGTAAATATTCAACCATAAAAATCATCATTCTTCATTTGATCTAGCAGGATCCTAATTGCTATAGAGCCTCTATGGTTGGCTGAGCATGTTGAAGGACACACCTTACCTAATGGGAATGTGAGAACACACATTATCTACGTAAAACCAACAACTATGAATCTATACAAAACATGAGTTCGTACCTAAAACCTAGTGATAACCTAATAGGATGAATCTCTATCTATGGGTTAGGCTTTAGGGATTTTTATAGAGTGAGGTAAGGTAATGAATCCTATGCCTATAGGTGAAGCAAGGTCAAATGACTGCCAATATTGGCCTCATTATAATGTGTGGCATTGCATATCTCTTAGTACAGGTGGGCCAATATCACTGATCCCAAATTACTTTGACTAGACTTTAAAGTAGGCGAGCAATGATAGATACATCAACATCACCTTGTGACTAGTCGTATCTGGCATCAAGTATCCCCTGATTAACCATAAGATGTATGCTCATATGGATTGTCAAACACTCTTGTCATATGTGTCATCTAACAAGTTCCCAAATGTTTGTATGAGCCAAGAAATTTCAACCTCTATCCATCTAGCATTCCTTATGGTGGTGTCATGGCTAACAAACTATTGCACATGACCTACCAATCATAGTCTATGCATCTAGAGACTGGCTTCACTTTGCATGATAAACCCAAATGGATTGCAATATCTTAGAATGTAATTGAATACTCATCCCTAGTAATATAGAAGGTGTATGTCTCTGGTTGCCACCTATCAAAAAGGGCCAACACCAATGCTACATTGAAATTGAAATGTCTAAGTTGGGATATGCCATAGAAACCAACTTGTACAAAGTAGAGAATAATAACAACAAAGGGCTAAAATATGTGATCCTCATGTGCAATTCAATGTGTGTAATAAATTTTATCATCCTATGGAATTAAGTCATAGACACTATCATATTTTTGTTAAAATTGTCAAAACAATTAATTATTTAATTTACTCATCCTTGCCATATGACCTGAGAGATGTGACAAGATTACAAGTATAAGAAAGAATTATCTTTCGATTCAAGATTGGCAATGCTATAAAGGCCATTCATTATAGGCTATAGAAAGTAAATAAGTTAAGGCAAACACATAAGTCAATTTGTATGAATCTAGTAATCAAGATCAATTGGCTTTACTTAACATAAATACTCAAAAGAATCCATTTATACATGTCCTACATCTTGTAAGTATTTCAATTCAAATACATAAATAACTCTCAAACAATAACTATGGATGCCTAGGCTAATAGAAGGGCAAGTAGCACAAGAATCATGGCATACAAAGGCATGCTAGTATACTTTTCATAGCTTGAAAATACACATACACACATTCTAAAACAAGTTAAACACACATCCATGCATGAGAGAAGGTGGAAAGAGCTACCTTGTATACAATCACACACTTTTTTCTTTGGATTCAAGCCTCCTCTTTTAGCCACACACCCATAATTTGGTAGAGATGGTTTCTCTTGGCCTAGATACAATTTATGGGAGCCAATTAGGTTCATGAAACATATTCTAAGGCTACACAATTTGCTTAAACCTTAGATAGCTCTATAAGTTCCATTATGGTCCATAAAGGCACCTAATGAAGCAACACCCCTCAAATGACTTTTAGGCCTCATTCTTTCCTTTCAAATATGATTGTTGACTCCTTTTAAGCCTTTTGGAGTCGTCACACCATTAAAACAAAGGGCCTAACAACATGTTGTTTCTTTAGGTCATAATATGGAACCTAAGGCACCAATTCACTTTCCATGGGTTTTAAATTTTTTCCAAGGCCTCCCCTCATATTCATTCATCACATATGACACAAAAATGGGCTTGAAAAAATTTAAAACTCTCCCTAGCTACTCCATCCATGCTTGGCTGAGACATAGCCCCTTTTTGGCCTCCTTGGAATTCTCTTTGTTTCCTTGAAGGAGGAAGCATGTGGGGAGCATCTTAAGGATCTTAAGAGCTCATTTAAACTCTTAATTAGACCTAAAAATCATCACACAAAATCAGAATTTGGAAGGAACACTTGAAACCCTAGAATTTGCATCTTGAAATCTAATAGTTTTTTGTTAATTCTCTTTACATATTCTTAATCTCCATAGCCTTTTTCCTTAGATTCATGCTTGGTTCTACCTAAAAATCATCTCCTCCTAGGGTTTTCTCAAGTGGGGCGAAATGGTGAAGAAGGGAACCAAAGATGACAACTATAAGAAGAGAAATTACCTTGTTTTCTTGCTTTTTCTCACTTGAATCTTGTGTTCTTTGAGCTCCTCTCTTCAAATCCGAATTTTCCCTTGAATTTCTCCCTTGAATCATATTTATAAACTCCATTTTAATTAAAGTAAATAAAGGAGAAGGGAGGAGAGGAGGTGTGGATGAAGAAAAGCATGAAAAACTACCATGGAAACATACCTTAAGCTTGAATTTTCTCTCCCTTTTCTTCTTCCCTTGGTGAGCCACTCTCCTAGGGTTCTTATTCTGATTTGGGGCAGAATAATCTGAAGCTAAGTGAGCGAGAGTTTGAGGCACCACCTATTTATAAAGGAGGAAGAAATACTTTTTCAAAAATTCTCATTTTGCCCTTCGTTCTTGGCATTTTTGTTTCCTCTTCGTTTTAGCTCCTTTTTTAAAACTATCTTTTCCATTATGAAATTTAGGTTCCCAATCAAATAAAATACCTTTGGAATCACTCAAATCGAAGCTAAAACCTTCCCGAATGAATCTATCAAAGTTCGGGTACATCGACCTTAGAAAAAGTCTACCAGAGAAAATTTAACTGTCCCGGGGCTTCCCATGGTTTTCAGGGCCTCTGAGAACTTCAAAGAACTCAAAACTTTCATTTAAAAAGCCATCTTGTGTGAATTCCAAAATTTACTCAAAATTACGAAAATGCCATTACGTTTCATAGGCTTTTCATAAGAAATTGTTTCTTCATTCTAACTCCATTTTTCTTTTCGTCTGAGCCTGAAATTCTCATTTTTAGGAGTCTAAAATGCTTCCCAAATTTTTTGGGACCTTAGCTACATTGTTTCAAGGGATTTCCTTTTGTATCCAGTGAGTTTTGTTCGTTGACAGAGAAATCGTACGTTACGTTTCTCACGTTTTCTCTTATTTTCAGAGAACCGGATATTACACTGAGGCTAGGGACAATAAAGGGAAGCAAGGAGTTTGTTTTGTTTTCTTGATGGGAGATTCATGTGAGAAGCTTTCTAGGGATCTCTAGAGCTCATATAAACACTTACTTTAGTCTAGGAACTCTTGAATCAGAACATAAGTTTGGTTAAGTTCTTGAAACCCTAACTTTGCTATCTTAGAATTTCATGGTTGTTTTGTTGTTTCCTTTGCATATTATTGTTCTCCTTACTCAAATTCTTAAGATTCACTCTTGGTTTGGTTAGAAATTCAACTCCTCTTGGCTGTCCATATATGGGACAAAAAGCACAAGAGAAGGAACAAGAAGAACCAAGCATAAAAGTAGCAAAATACCTTGTTTTCCTAGCCTT
>JAIUCV010003452.1:0-28152 GCA_026724425.1 Erythrophleum ivorense
TGTTTGACACGCGGAAAGGGACAAAGGTTCGGACAGCTACTGGAACTGATGCAAGTATCTGCTATGAATTTCGAAAATGTCCAATTAATTTCACAAAATAAAATCCATTAAATGATACTAATTTGGAAAGCTACAAATGTTAAATTTATGGTAAAAATAGACGTAGACCATAGAAAGCACGTTTAGCCACGAAATTTAATAGAACAGTAACTCAGGTCGTGCTGCACTACTGTTTCTGTTCCAGAAATTCAAAAATTCATATATCTTAGCTCAGACCTCCAAATGAGGTGCTTCCCATTGCTACAAGACTGCCTAGTTTCTGATTATAAAATTTTGTAGCCATTGGACCATGTTTGCCCCTTGGATGACACAATTTCATAACTGACCAAATGAACAGTACTTGTGCAAATCCGAAATTCTGATACCAACTTTGAAAAATCATAGAAAATTCCCCAGACCCCCAAATGACCTGATCTTTGGCTTCACAAAAATCTCTAATCAAGATCTACTTTCATGAAAAATTTCAAGTCAAGAAGAGGTCATTTGATCAGATTTTACTATAGCTTAAGAATATGGCAATTTTGGTCCTAACAAAAGGCAACTTTGGTTCAAATGAGCCATCTATTGTTCAACACACATTTGAGCAATTTAGAAAGCATAAATAAGTCCCTCATAAGGTCTGAACCCTCATGCAACTCAAATTCACCATGCCACTTCCATAAACATACATACACAAGTGGGCTCCTAAGTAGTCAAAATACACAATTCTATTCATTAAACTCTATTCTTGATACATACACTAACTTTACATAGTTTTACAGTTGTTCAAAGTGTCATAGCTCACAAAAAATATTTACATATCTTCTTTGACATTTTAGACATCATACTACATCAAAAATGGAAGGATTTGCTAAGAGATGGGGATTTAAGCTCCTTGGCTTCCATCCTTTGGATCTTGAACTTTATCTAGATCATATGATATGAGAGAAAGGAGGGGGTGAGATTCATTGAATCTCAATAGTTCATACACCTATTCAACCATATTTTTAAAGCATACAACATGTCAAAGGTACAAGTATACAACTATTCAATCGATGAAGCATTCAATTCCCACATCTTTGTGTCACTAATACATGTCAAGAATAAGAATGAGCTCTAGGGACTTTTGGTTTGCCTCACCCCATTTTTAGGATTTTTGGATTGCCTCACTCTTAGTTTTTGGGACTTTTGACTTAGTCTCACCCATCCAAGGACTTTTTGGCCTTGTTTCACCCATCGCCCCATGAGACTTTTAGCATCTCCTCACCCATATTAAGGGACTTTTGGCACTACCTCACCTTTATGAGCTATTTCCATCATTCAAAGACATTCAAGAAATCATATTGGTATCAAAATAGCAACATAGCATCAAGTGGCATGTCTCAAAAATATAAACATACACACAAGCACACAATGACACATGCAACAAGAAAATGCAATAAGAAAAGGTGGAGAGCTACCTTGGTGCAAATTCAAGCTTTACTTTGCTTGTTTCTTCTCCTTTTTGGTTCCACAAACACAAGGAGGTAGGGTTGGATTTCCTAGGCCTATTCACAATAAACAACATTTAATTATACTCTTGGAGCAAATTATGACATCCCAACTCACTCTTAAGACTACACTTTGTTCTATTTGTCACAATATGGTTCCATTAAGGACCTAATGAAGCAACTACTATAATTAACATTCTTGGTTCCATTCTCTTGCCATATTTAGACCTCTTTCCCTCATTTAAGGTCCTTGAAGCCATCACACACTCACTTTCACAAACTTAGGTCCATGTTGCTTTATAAGGTTACATTATGGAAGCCATTGCCTCATCTCCCAACCTAAGGCTTCTAAATTTTTTCCAAGGGTTTCTCCTATCTTCTTTTATCATATAAAGTCTCAAATCAAGCTTGGAACCATTTAAAATACCCCATAGCTATCTCTATGGGTTTTGATCTAGTTATGCTTCCATTAAAGACCCATGAAGTTTGGAATTTTTCCTTAATGGATAGGGCACTTGGGAGGCTCCCTAGGAGTCTTAGAAACTCAAACAAACACTCACATATGATGGGAAAGTCTTGAATCAACCCAGATTTTAAACTATATTTAAGCACCCTACACTTTTCCAACTTGAGTTTTACTAGTTTTGCATGCTTTTCTTTGGTATAATCCATCTTCCCATGACTTAGTTTAATGGATTCTTTTGGATTATAAAACAAAAAACTCTTTCCTCTTTATGGTTCTGTTTGAGACATCTCACCATGGTAAAGGAGAAGGAGAAAAAGAAGTAACAAAGGGAGAGAAACTACTTTGCAATCAAGCTTCTTTCAAGAGCCTTTCCTTTTCCCTCTTTCTCCTCCTTAAATTTTGAATTTCCCTCCTCTGATCTGGACCTAAATTAGCACCAAAAATTTCATTAAAACCATGAAAAGATGAAGCAAGAAAGGGAGGATGAAGTTTCAAGAGGAAAGAGCATGAAAACCTTACCCTTTCTTTGGCTTTTCTTCCTCCAAAATTCCCTCTCTTTGTGCACGTAAGACAGCAGCTCCTTTTCTAAGATTTGGGCAGAAGAAAGTCAGTTTAGAGAGGGGGGGAGCTGAACGTGGATTAAAAAGAGACTTTGGAAGCTTCCTTTGTGTAATTTATTTCCATTTTTGCCCTTCCATAATGGCATTTCTGGTTTGGCTTCGTTTAGCTCCTTTTTTAGAACCATCTTTTCTATCATAAAATCTAGATTCCCAATTTAATAAAATGCCTTTGGAATCACTCAAATTGGAACTAAAACCTTTCCGAATGAACCGGTCAAAGTTTGGGTCAACTAACATCGGAAAGAGTACATTGGAGGGGCTTTACTGGTCCCAGGGCTTCCCCATGATTTTTTAGGCCTCTAAGAACCCTAGGCAACTCAAAATTTCCATTTAAAAAGCCCTCCTAGGTATTTTTCCAAAATTACACTTATTTACAAAAATGCCACTGGCCTTTCGACAAATTTTTTGAATCACTTCGACCCTCATTTCTGGGCAACTCAAGGCTTAAATCCTCATTTTCTATTATTTAGAATTTTATTCAAATTTTATTTGGCCTTGAATCACTCATCTCAAGGGACTTGCTTTTCAAATTGACCCATTTCAGTAATTGTACAACGTACCGGGCATTATAGACTTCATTTGGCCCCTGTGTGATGCAAAGAAGTAAATTGACCAAATGAACAGTAGTCATACTATTTCTGTATAATTTGGCCAATTTTGAAAAATCATAATAAATTCTCTATAGCTCCAAATTGAGTGCTTTTTAGTTTGGTGAAAAGCTCTAGATGAGACTTACTTGCTAGTCAAATTTCATGAAAAACTCATTCATTGGTCATACTTTGGTGCAGCTCACCAAATGGTCAAATTTGACGCTAAAATTGGGACTTTAAAACACCAAAAGCCCTTCTTGAAGTTCCACAACCACTTGGGCAAGTCTAAAAGCATAAATATCATATATAAAAGCATGCCAAATGATCTAAATCCTCATGGATTAATCTAACCTTGCCACTTGCATACATACACAAGAACATCATATCACATAATGGAAAAGGAGTGGCAAAATCTCACATCCCATTCATTTAGCTTTCACATTGATACATACACTATTTATACATACATTAGAACATGCTCAAGGGTTTACATCATATAAACATCTCATGGTTACATAGTTTGACATCAAAAACACAAATAAACAAGCCATTTCTTCATCTTGTTGTCACAATCTTGCTTTTCATACTTATTGGCTTCCATTTCCTTGTCTACTTGGCTCACTTAGGCATGGTTAGACATATGAGGGAGAAGAGTGAGATTCAAAGAATTTCAATAGCTCTTAACCCTTTCAAACACACATAATAGATGCTAAAACATGTCAAAGAATACATGCATGGTATTCAAGCAACTAATAAACATGTATAAGGCATTTTTCTTGTCATATAAACTCATACATAATAAGCATAAGCTCTCAAGGGCATTGGTCTAGCCTCACCCATCTTGCTTGGGACTTTTGGATTTGCTTCATCCACTTTCAAGAGACTTTTGACTAAGCCTCACTCTTCTTGAGACTTTTAGCTTTATTTCACCCATTTTTAGGGACTTTTAGCTCAACCAAATCCATGCAAGCCATAATGCAATCATAAACACATTTCAAGAAACATAATGATACCATAACATGTAAGCATAGGCTAAAAACATTTCTCATAGCTCAAACATACACACAAGCACTCAAAGTCAAGCAAACATCCAAGCCATGCATGAGAGAAAAGTTAAAAAGCTACCTTGAAGCAAGAATTCAACAATTTTTTCCTTAGATATTCCTCCCCCTTTTTGGGCCACGGACTTGCAATGGGATAGAGCTTGATTCTCTTAGCCTAAACACATCAAATAGGACACAATTACATTACGAAAGTGTAATATCCAATTCTCTGAAAATGAGAGAAAATGCAAGAAATGTAATGTACGATTTCTCTATAAATAAACAAAATTCATCGGATACAAAAGTAAGTCCCTCAAAATGACTGAGTCAAGGTCCCAAAAAATTTGAGAAGCATTCTAAACTTTTAAAATGAGAATCCAGGGCTCAGATGGAAAGAAAAAAAGAGTTAGGATGGTGAAACAATTTGTGATGAAAATTGATGAAATGTAATGGCATTTCCGTAAATAAGTGTAACTTTTGGAAAAATACATAAGAAGACTTTTTAAATGGGAAATTTAAGTTGCCTAAGGTTCTCAGAGGCCCCAGAAAACCATAGGAAGCCCCAGGATAGTTAAAACCCCTCTAGTAGGCATTTTCCAATATCAGTGAACCCAAACTTTGATAGATCCGTTCAAGAAGGTTTTAGCTCTGATTTGAGTGATTCCAAAAGTATTTTATTAAATTGAGGACCTAAATTTCATAATGGAAAAGATGGTTCTAAAAAAGGAGCTAAAACGAGTTAGAAAAAAAATGCCAAAAATGAAGGGCAAAATTAGAATTTTTAAGAAAGTGGAAGCTTCTTGAACACTTTTTAAGTTTCTTGTTTCTTCTTCCCTTTCATTTGCATAACCTATTCTACCTAAAAACTAGAGAAGACACCAACTCTCTTAGGCCACACCATGAAGGAGAAGAAATGAGGAGAAAAGCAAGAAAAAGGTAAAGAATTTCATGGATTTTCATGCTCCTTCTTCCAAACTTATTCCTCTCCTCTTAAGCTTTTTTTCCTATGATTTTATTGAAGTTTTTGATCCATTTTGAGGGAAGAACAAAGGAAAAAATTCGGATTTGAAGAGAGGAGGCCAAGGAAAGTGAGAATCAAGTAAGAAAACAAGGAAAAACAAGGTAAAATCTCCATCCTATGGTAGCTACTTCTTCTTCCTATTTTGCCCTATATATGTAGCTATAAGAGGGCTTGGATTTTGGACAGAACCAAGGATGAATTATATGTATTTAAGGGAAGAGAGTAAGAACATGCAAAGAAATCCAAGTAGAAGACATTGATTTTCAAGATAGCAAATCTAGAGTTTCATGAGCTCCTTGAAAATCTGATTTAATGCAATTGTTCCTAGGCCTAAATGAATTTTTGGATGAGCTCTTGAGATCCTTAGAAGGCTCCTCATATGCATCTTCCATCAAAAAAACAAAGCAAACTCACTTGGTGTCTCCTTGGTCTATAGCCACAGCCTAGAGAGTTTGGAGCACTAAAGGGTAGTTTTAATTTGTTCTAAGCTTAGTTTTGAGTCATGTATATGGAAGAGGATAAAAGGAAGCTTTAGAAAAATTTTAGAAGCCATGGATAGTGAGATGGTCTTGTATGTTCCATAATATAGCTTAAAGAGGCAACAACATCTAGCTAGGCTCCTTGAATTGTTTGTGTGATGACTCTAAGAGGTTTAAATGAAGTCATGAATCATAAATAGATGGAGAGAATAAAGCCAAGATGATGAGGATGAGCCAAGAACCCTAGAACTAGGTTGAGAAAAAGTAAAGAGTCTCCCAAAAGTGAGGTTAAGTCAAAACATCTTAGAGAAAATGGGTGAGGCAAGTCCAAAATCCATAAGTGAATGGGTGAAGCTAATCCACTTACTTGGCAAGCCTATGTATGCTATGTTGATTTGTTCAAATGCCAAGAATATTTCTTAAATACTTACATGTTTCAATATGCCCATGCATGCATTTTCAAGACTTGTATTGCATACTTTATGTGTGATTGAAAGGAAGATGAGCTATTGGGATTCTTTCAATCTCATCCCCTCCTCTCCAATACCTTAACATTCTAGGTGAATCAATTGAGCAAGGTAATGGGAGCCACCAAGTCAATGAGAAGGAGATTGACATCAAAATGTATGAAATGGCCTAGTTATGTCTCTCTTGTAGCCATACACATGTCATATGATGTAATCTCATGATGAAATTGTTATGTAATCATATGAACATATGTAATTATCCAAATATATGATGTATGAATGAAATTTGATGCCAAATGTATGAGATAGCATGTTTTGGGTATTGAATGGCAAGAGTTAACATGTATAATCTTGTGTATATCATAGGGTGGATGAGTGAGTTTGAGAAATCTGGGTTTATGCACCTTTGAAATAAGTTTAGAGGGTCATTTTGGTGTATTCCCATGTGCTCAAGTGGCCACACAAGTTTGGGAAGCAAAATTGGACACTTTGATGCTAGTTGAGACCATAAAAATGACCAAATTGGAACCCTATATTACAAACTAACCAAATGGATGAATCTTCTAATGAAATTTGGCAGACATGTAGAGCTTATTAAGATCTTTTTGGGAGCTAAATTGTAGAAAAATCAGAGCTCTATAGAATTAATTATGAATTTTCAAAGTTGGGATATTTTGCTATTCTCGTGCATGTATTATTCATATGGTCATATTTGTATTCTATGTCATCTAATGGCCAATGGTGTCCAATACTTGTGAAATTTTATAGGAATAAACCAGAGGTTATAAAATTTCTATGACCATCAAGATCACCTCATTTGGAGGTCTAAGCAGAGAGCTATGAATTTTTGAAGTTTACTGTCAGTACTAGTAGTGCCACTGGACCTCCAATACTGTTCCATCATAATTCAGTTCCCAAATGGTCTTACCGTGGTCTAGAGATATTTTTTCCTTAAATTTAACATCTGTAGCTTCTTAGACTAACCAAATTTTCATGATTTTTATTTTTGTAGAATTAGTTATGAATTTCCCAAATTTATGACAGTAACTTGTGATACTACCCTAGATAGCTGAGACCTTGGGCACTTTTCGAATGTCAAACGTCTTTTGCGTGATGTTCTATGACCTAGAATTATTTTTAGCATAAAGTAAACCTTTTCAGAATGGTAAAGAATGCATGATTTCAATTTTTCTAGAATTAGTTATGATTTTTCAAAGTTTGTGATAGAAACCATGCAATTCTGGCCAAGACTATATTATGGGATTTTATGTGTTTCTTTCACTTGCACAAGTTCTAGGACACTTCCTTGGATGGTTTTGAGTTGTATTAGTGTAATTAAATATGAGAACGAGTTGAATGAGTTTATATAGTCTATAGAACATCGAATGAAAAATTCATCCCCTACGTGGCGCAAATTTATTCATTAATTTATTGCTCTTTCCTTAAAAACTCATGAAATTCTTGAAAATGAGCTTAGATAAGGAATGAGATGAGCTATATAATTATGGTGTTATAGGAAGCAAGCTCTAGCATCACACACTCTCTATGAAAGCTTACTTTGTTCTATGGTTACATAACAGTTCCATATGAGACCTAATGAAGCAAGTGCTATAATTAAGGTCTTGGCTCCATTCTCTCCTTCCATCTAGGTCTCTTAACTCCATTTAAGCCTCTTGGAGTCATCACAAATTCATTCCTAAGAGCCTAGACACAAATTGCTTCATTAAGTCTTATTATGGAGCCTACACTTCCATCACACAAACCAAGGCTTCTAAATTTTTTTCCAAACCTTCATTTGATGTTCTTTTATCATATTTAGTCCCTTTCTACCCTATGAAAAATTTAAAACTCTCCCTAGGTGCTTTCTCTTGTCTAGGCCGAGACATGTACCCATTTATGGACCTATGGAGTTAGCTTTGTTTTCTAGAAGGGAATGATACATGTGAAGCTTTCTAGGTGCCTCAAGAACCCATATGTACTCTTAGACAATTAGAAATACTACTAGAAAGCTTCATACATACTATAGTGCAAAGAAAACCCTAGGTTTTAGGAACTTGAAAACTAATGGTTCTTTTTAGAATTTCTTTTCATCTACTTATTCCTCATCCTTAAAAACCTAGGTTTCATGCTTGGTTTAGGTCATATTTTGCTCCCTCTTATGTGTTCTTTAGGTGGCCAAAACTACCTCTTAAAGAACAAGAAGAAGAAACCATGGAAGGCTAAGATAACTACCTTCTCCCTTGCTTTGGCTCCTCCTTGAAATTTTGAACTTCTCTCCTCTCAACATGGCTCAAAACATATCCAAATTATGCACCAAAACCATAGAAAGAAAGAGGAGAAGAAGGATAACAAGTTTACTAAAGGAAAAAGCTTTAAAAACTAAGATCAAGGATTTCTTACCTTTTTCCTAGCCTTTTTCTTCCCTTTCTTTCCCTCCTTTTGTGTGCCCTTTCTTGATGAGTTCTCTAATTTGGACAGAAACTAGGTCGGTGAAAATGAGGAGAAGAGTAGGGCACCACCTATATATAGGAAAGGTTCCTTAAGAAGCTTTTCAAAATGCCAATTTTGTCCCTCATTCTTGGCTTTTTCGTTTCAAGTTCATTTTAACTCCTTTTCAAAAATTGTCTTTTTACCATCATAAAATTTAGATTCTTTAACCTCTAAATAGCCTTTGACATCACTCAACTCAGGTTTAAAACCTTTCTCAAAGAAAAGGTTAAACTTCGGGTTCATTGACATTTTAGAATATAAATCGGAAGGGTTTTAACTGTTCTAAGGGTTCCTATAGTTTTTAGGGCCTCTGAGAATTCCAAAAAACTTAAATTTTCTATTTAAAGATCCCTCTTTTAAGTTTTCTAAAAGTAGCCCAAAATTATGAAAATGCCATTGCATTTCATTAGGATTTTCTTTAGCCATTATAGCTCTGGTTTTTGGGCATCTTAAGCCTTGGATTCTTTTTTCTACTATTTATAATTTTATCCTAATTTTATTTGGCCTTAATGGATTCATTTTAGATGACTCTCTTTCATATCTAGCCTATTTCTGTCGTTTTTACAAAAATTGGGTGTTACAGTCATCTCCAACAAAAGGTAGCTTACTTACCCCAATAGTTTGAACAAAACTATTTAAAATGTCCTTCAGCTCTTATCGCCCTTATTCATTAGGCTTAAAATATGGTAGCTAGAATCAAGTAATTGTGTTCTTTATTAACCAAGATTAAGTAAATAGGTTAGGACCTTTGTACCTACAAAGCCTCAGCTTTGGGGACCTTTCAAAGCCTACATAATTCTAACTTATCATGGATTGTACATCACCTCAAATCTCTTTGGTCCATTGTAATAATTTATTGTACACTAGTTCCCAAATTTTCATTGTCAATTTCCCAATCATAAGTAAGGCTTATATCTTACCCTTCTATATGACTTCTATAATTGGTCAAGTGTTTTACTTTATACCGTTGCCCTCTAAGTTCTTAACATCACTCTAGATGGCCCTTGAAAAGCTTAAAATCTTATCTAAGTATAGAATTGCTACTCTTGCTATAATCAGTTAACTATTTTAATAGGCCAGTCAACTGGTCGGCCCGTACCCAGTCGACTTGCTTAGTAAAAAGACAGTTAACTAGTCATAGATACTATTAGTAGCTTTGTTCATCATCCTCATAAGTTACTTGGTCTCATTCATTTAGTCAACTGGTGCCTCAAAGCAATTGATTGGTGTATCTACTACGTAGCCAGTAGCAACAAGTCCTAACCAGTTGACTATCTAGACTAAAACCAGTAACCCAATTTCAAAAAAAGAAAGGCAAAATTCTAGTCTTTTAATTGGCATTAACAATCCCAAGTCTCAAAATTAATGTTACTAAAGCGTTATAAGATAGAATCTTACTATACTCTATTATTCCCAGGGGCATACTTATTGTGATAGGTGATCCTCTAAACAAAATTCAAGAAACATCTGTGTTAACAATCACTATAAGCCTCACATCATTATTCCTCTATATTTCCTTTCTGGAGGTAAAAAGCAAAAAAAAAAAAACATGTTCACATAATTAGCTACCCTTATGAGCTAATACTATGCCAAATATGCATCATGATTGCCAAGTTTCTTAACTATAAGATTTAAATTAGCACGATTTTTCCTTAACCATTACTCTAATACCAAATGTAACAACCCAAACTACTCATAAAGCTAATTAAGCATAATTATGCTCTTAATCAAGTGCACTTAAGATCTAATTTGGTTAATGAGTTAACAATGGATAAAAATATGAGAAAATGTGAACCTTTAAATAATCAATATTCACCATCAAAGTTCTACAACAGGATTATTGTTTCTAGTTATTCAAAACTCTCATTAACATTTTTTTCTCAACTAAAATACCTCTAAGAAGCTCAAAAATTTATATATGTTGGACTAAAAGTCATTATTCATCACTACCATAGTGAAATTTAAGGATTTATAACTAAATTGGGGGGTTTCAACACTTATGTTGTGGCTTAGAATGGTTACGTCGCAGCCAACTTAGCCTCTGGAACTGCTAAAAGTAAATTCTACACTTATGCTGCCACTTGAAGAACTTACATCGTGGCTAAACTCGAGTTTGGATCAAATTTTGACATAGGCACATTTGCACTGTGGCAAAAATATTTATGCTATGGCTAACTGCTTGCATCGCAGTTGAAATACATGTGTCATGGCCCAATTAACCTCTAGATGATTTTGTGCCATGGCCATAATATTTTGCGTCGTAGCCAAAAATTTTTGCACTATGGCCAAAATCACTACTAGAACACAATTAGCTCATTTTGGCCTCAACTTGGAAACCTATTGCACTAAAACATTTACAGGAATGAACTAACAACTTGCTACCACTTTAAGATCAATCCTAAGGTCTTTTTAATGGCTAAAAGGAAAGGTTATTAAACAATTTACATTCCTAAAATCTCCATCCAATTGTCCTACCTAACTCAAGGATTAAAAGCTAATTCAATCACTCTAACTCCAATTATAATAGCAAAGGTATATGAAGCTACAAGTGACTACTTCAAAAATGTATTTTTCCTATCAATTGACCTCATACCACTTTGAACAAGTTTCAATGAACCAAATAAATATGTCCCTATCCCCATAACCCTATAACAACCTCAGATGTAATATATGACTATGCAACATCCACAAAATCACCCAATGACTTCTCATGATAGCAAAATGACTATAATGACATCAAAAAACAAAGAGTTGCTTCTAAAGCTTTCAAGTGACAACTCAAAACCCAAATGATGGCTTCTAAATTCCTCTAGACACCTTAAGTAGGTGTAGAGAGCACATTTAAACTAGCCCGAACCTTTAAATCTTTTATACCAATTGATCAAACATCTATTTTGCAATACTAATTGTTTAGAGGTCATTGAATATTAGGGTACTCATTAATAATCATCTAGATGCAATCACAAATACCAATTCCATAATGTCTCATATTATAAAATCAGTTCCTATACTTGATAATATATGATGCAAAATGGCAATCATACAACATAAATAACAATGCTAGAATACATACTATACAAACCCATTTAAACAAGGCATTTAAGCCTATACACTACTAAACCATCCCAATAGGCTTCCATTAACTTCTCCTTGCTACTAAGAGGTTCGGTCCCTAAATATGTTAGCCCATAACTAGGGTGAGATTTACAATCCCAGTAACAAGAGGCAAATTCCATATATATGTATAGATTAATCAAGATAATGCATTTTCATCTGATCAAATACTAGAATTATCAATTCAATTAGCAAATGAACTAGTTGAGCTACCAATGACTACTATCCTATATTAGCAATCACATACAATGTTAATGGCCTATAACATCGGAAGAGATCTGTCCATGGCACCAACTCCCCCAATAAGTACAACCTAAGCTCAATGCATTCAAAGGTTTGATCATAACGTAGCGCACCACAACTCCACCATAGACTCATAAGGTCTAATTACAATATAACAAATAGTTAACCATTTATTTAACATTCAAAATCATACATGTACAACAAGTATTAGATTAAAATGAGCATATACATGGAATTAAAAAATTAACCCTGGTTACCTCAATAAAGCCTAATTACTCTTCCTCTAGTTAACATTATAATTTAAATGTACACTAGGCCTAAAACAAGCATAGTCATCATCATTTAATTATCACTAGCAAAGAATTTCCTATCCACTGATTAATTTCATCAAAACCCATTAGAAATCACTTACTTAAGTTCCCCAAGGATTTATTACACCAATTTAAGGTCAAAATACCAAGGATTCACGATAGGCCACTCCCAAGATCTCCATTTTTGCATATGCAAAGACCATGCACCCAAAGTTAATCCAAATGACAACATTTCAGCATTTACACATTACAAAATGGTCAAAGGCATTTACCCACTACTTTAATGACTCTCAAAATTCATATTTGAGTCATCAAGCCTATAAACTATAGTGTTTCACTCCCTTCTCCTTGTATTTTTGGATTATAGAAGAACCTATGATGCAAATCAGTCCTTGGGGACATTTTCCACTATCATAATACATAAAAAGGAAGGGAAATGCTTACCTAATCATCCTTCTAACTTCTATCTCCGAAAATCTTGTAATAATCATCCAAAGACTAGATTTCCTATTAAGAAGAGATGAAAATTTCCTAAATGACAAACCAATTGGACTAAAATGTAAAGGAAAAGGAGAGGATCAACTTATGTATAACTCACCTTAGCTACATCTTCTTTTTAACTTGCAAATTGGAGCCTAAAAGGTGAGGAACCCTTAGCACCCTTCTCATATGTGCGAATTTTCCCCTTTGTTCTACAAAACCTTATGTTTTCAACACCTAAATGAAATGCAAATAGGCTCTTTAGGGTTTTTAGTACATGTGGACTGGTCCAATGGGCCCTATGTTTCAAGTGAGCTAATGCTTAATAAGTTGAGTCAAGCTATATAGGTTAATTAAGTTGAAAATGGGTTAGGCTTCCATAAGAGTAAGGTTGGGTCATATTAAGATAAAGTTGAGCCTCTAATAGGAATAAGAATAAGCTTATGATAATGTTTTGGGCACATATAAATTAATCATGGGCCCAAATCATATTTAAATCCATAAACATTATTTTACTTTCTCCAAATGATCCTATTAATAATTATTATGTTAGGATACTCAAATTTGCCATTTTCCTCAAGATTTCTATCTCCTTATAATTTTTTCTTAAATCCCTCTCAATAATTTCATAATCCCAAAAATTACTATTAATTGTTTTCTTGATGTTAAATCTACAATATCCACACGAGTAGGCCAAAACTCTAATCCCAGAATGAATGGATGAAATCTCTCTCTTTTTCTAATCTCTACTAGGAGACTTTCTTATTCTTTTTGGCAGCTCACACCCTTTTCATTTGTGTAGCCACCAAAACCTTTGATTGTTTATTTATAAATCTATGCCTAAGGTTTTGCAATGTCTAACTAATAGGTCTTAGTCAAATAGGTAATGAGTAAAGAGATAATTAGACTTTAGTTATTGACCTAGTCTAATAATGGTTGCCTAAAAAAGAATGTAATATAATAATGCCCAGAAGAATGTAATATTATTTTAATATTAATAATAATATAGTATAATTATAATATATATATATTGGGCTATATTATTAAGATCTCTAGTCCAACTAGAATATGAATTATATTACATTAACTCCATTTTTTACCTACTCTGTGTGTGACCCTATAGGTTCTTATTGTGTTAGTAATGATCCAAAGAAAAATTCTATTTTAGTATTACAAATAGTGAGTGGTATCTATCAATACATCATTGCCCCCTAAATAATAGAATATCTATAATTCGACATACCTAATATGTGACTAATATTCTATATAATTCAATTCCTTTTGTCTGGATATCCAGATTGAACTCGAGGCATTGAATGCATCATCCTCTTTACAATTCAATCTATGTGTTTCTTGATCCCTGAGTAGACTAAATAAAAAAAAATGAATCGATATCACATATTAATCTATTTGAGCACAGTTATAAATTTCTTAGTCTCACTCAATCAAGGGGCCTACAGATGTCACTCTTCCTATATCGGAAGAACAAAATCCCATCTGTATCATTCATATTTGTTTACATGATTTGTGATACACTTAATTACCACCTTTTTGGTCATCCATATTAAAGGTGACAGTTGATGACATTAAAATATATGACTCTTCATGTAGGGAACTATAGTGATTTCAGGCAAAAAGACAATGTACATCATGGTCATTATGAGAATAGTTTATGACATATAGCTATCCATGTAGCACTCTCATAGCAAGTTTGTTCAGTACAACTATTCTCTAACACATACCTATGTAATGACTTGATACCACATATTTATGATTGTGGTCATCAGCCAATATGTAACATCCAATTTTTTGAAAACAAGAGAAAATATGAGAAATGTAATGTACAATTTCTCCATCAATGAACAAAATTCACCAGGTACAAAAGGAAGTCCCCTAAAATGAGATAGTTAAGGTCTCAAAAAAATTTAGGAAGCATTCTAGACTCCTAAAAATAAGAATCTCAGGCATAAACGGAAAGAAAAATGGAGCTAGAATGAAGAAACAATTTCTTACTAAAAGCTTACGAAACGTAATGGCATTTTCATAATTTTAAGAAAATTTTTAGAATTTACACAAGAGAATTTTTTAAATGAAATTTTTGAGTTTCCCAGGGTTCTCAAAGGCCCTAAAAACTATGGGAAGCCCCGAGGGACAATTAGAACCCCTCCGGTAGATGTTTTCTAACGTCAGTGTAGTCAAACTTTGACGGATTCATTTGAGAAGGTTTTAGCTCTGATTTGAGTGATTCCAAAGGCAATCTAAATTTTATCATGGAAAAGATGATTCTCAAAAAGGAGCTAAAATGAGAGAGAAATGAAAATGCCAAGAATGAAGGGCAAAATGAGAATTTTTGAAAAAGTGCTTCTTCCTCTCTCATAAATAGGTGACGCCTCACACTCTCCCTCACTTAGCTTTAGATTATTCTGCCCCAAATCAGAAGAAGAACCCTAGGAGAGTCACGCACCAAGGGAAGAAGAAAAGGGAGAGAAAATCCAAGCTTAAGGTATGTTTTCTTGGTAGTTTTTCATGCTTTATCCACACCTCCTCTCCTCCCTTCTCCTTTGTTTCCTTTGATTAAAATGGAGTTTATAAATCTGATTCAAGGGAGAAATTCAAGGAAAAATTCGGATTTGAAGAAAGGAGCTCAAAGAACACAAGATTCAAGTGAGAAAAGCAAGAAAACAAGGTAATTTCTCATCCTATGGTTGTCATCTTTGGTTCCCTTCTCTACCATTTCACCCCACTTGAGAAAACCCTAGGATGAGATGAATTTTAGGTAGAACCAAGCATAAATCTAAGGAAAAAGGATGTGCAGATTAAGAATATGTAAAAGGAATTATCAAAAAATCATTAGATTTCAAGATGCAAATTCTAGGGTTTTGTGTGCACCTTCCAAAATATGATTTCATATGATAATTCCTAAGCCTAATTAAGAGTTTAAATAAACTCTTAAGATCCCTAAGATGCTCCCCACATGCTTCCTCCTTTAAGGAAACAAAGAGAATTCCAAGAAGGCCAAAAAGGGGCTATGTCTCGGCCAAGCATGGATGGAATAGCTAGGGAGAGTTTTAAATTTTTCTAACCCCATTTTTGTGTCATATATGATGAATGAATATGAGGGGAGGCCTTAGAAAAAATTTAGAACCCATGAAAAGTGAATCGGTGCCTTAAGTTTCATATTATGACCTAAAGAAGTAACATGTAGTTAGACTCTTTATTTTAATTTTGTGATGACTTCAAGAGGCTTAAAAGGAGTCAAGAATCATATTTGAAAGAAAAGAATGGAGCCTAGAATTTATTTGAGGGGTGTTGCTTCATTAGGTGCATTTATGGACCATAATGGAGTTTATAGAGCCACCTAATGTCTAAGCAAGTATGTGGCCTTAGAATTGAGTTCGTGAACCCAATTGACTCCCATAAAATGTGTCTAGGCCAAGAGAAATCATCTCCACAAGTTTGTGGGTGTGTGGCCGAAGCAAGTGAGGTAATTTCAAAAGGGGAAAGTGTGTGATTGTGTGCAAGGTAGCTCTCTCCACCTTCTCTCATGCATGAATGTATGCTTAGCTTGTCTTAGAATGTATGTATGTGTATTTTCAAGTCATAAAAAGTGAGATAGCATGATTTCATATGCCATGGTTTTATGATGACATATTATATTTCATATGATGTTTTGATGTGTACTTGGGTTTGCTCGAGTGTGGTGAGGCCAAGAACCCTTAACCATGGTGAAGATAAGCCAAGAACCCTCAAAATTGGTTGAGACAAAGCAAAAAGTCTCCCCAAAGCAAAGTGGGCTCCTAAGAGCATGGTTGAGTCTAAAAATGCATGCACGGTTGAGTCTAAGAATGCATTAAAGGATGGGTGAGACAAGTTCAATATCCACAATAAATTGGGTGAGGCCAATACACTTGCTTGGTAAGCCTTTTTATGCTATGTATGATATTCTCAAGTGATGAAAATGCTTCTTGAATATTTGCATATGTCAACATGACCATGCATGCACTTATTGTAACGCCCGGTACATTGTACAATCACTGGAACGAGCCAGTTTGAAAAGCAAGTCCCCTGAGATGAGTGATTCAAGGACAAATAAAATTTGAATAAAATTTTAAATAATAACAAATGAGGATTTGAGCCTTGAGTTGCCCAAAAAATGGGGTCGGAATGATTCAAAAAAATTGTCAAAAGGCCAATGGCATTTTTGTAAATAAGTGTAATTTTGGAAAAACACCTAGGAGGGCTTTTTAAATGAAAATTTTGAGTTGCCCAAGGTTCTCAGAGGTTCCAAAAACCTTGGGAAGCCTTGGGACTGGTAAAGCCCCTCCGGTGTACTCTTTCTAACGTTGGTTGACCCGAACTTTAATCGATTCGCTCAGGAAGGTTTTAGCTCTAATTTGAGTGATTCCAAAGGTATTTTATTAAATTAGGAACCTAAATTTTATGATGGAAAAGACGGTTCTAAAAAAGGAGGTAAAACGAAGCCAAAACGAAATTACCATTACGAAAGGGCAAAATTAGAATTTATGGTTTTTTGAATGTTCTAAAGAGTTCCACACTTTTCTCCCTTCTTCTCCTCTTTAATGAGCACGACCCATTCTGCCTAAAACACAGAAAATCTTTAGCTCTCTTAGGCACACCAAAGGGAGGAGAAAAAGAGGAAGAAAGCCAAGGAGAAACTAGGTAATTTCATGAAATTTCTTACTCCATCTTCCTCCAATCTTGTTTTCCTCTCTTCCTCCTTTCTTTCCATGAATTTTTTGAATAATTTGATTCTGTTTTTGACCTAGACCTAAGGGGAGAATTTTGAATTTGCTAAGGAGAAGAGAATGAAAGAGAAAGACACTTGAAAGCTCACTTGAACCATAGGTAATCTTTGCTTTTTGTTGCATCTTATCTTCCCCCTCCCTTTGTGTGTATTTTAGCCAAGAATAGAACCAAAGGAGGGGAGAATGTTCTGTCCAAATACAAGGAGGGAACAAGGGTTTTAGGCCATAGGGAGATGGCATATGGCAAGAAATTCCAAGAAAAACTAATAGAAAACAAGTTAGAAAAGTGTAGTATTTTCTAGGGTTTTGTAAAATCTGATTTTGTGTGAATGTTTCCTTGAGCTCCTAAGGCCTTTAGAAAGCCTCCCAAGTGGCTCTCCCATCAAGGAAAAATCACAAAGTCCATGAACCTCCATTATGGTGCATATTTCAGCCAAGCTAGGTTCATTAGGCTAGGGGATATTTTAATTTGTTCTAGCCTTGGTTTGGGACTTTATATGATGTTAGAAGATGGGAGAAACCATTGGGAAAAATTTAGAAGCCTTAGGTTGGGACATGAGGCAATGGCTTCCATAATGTAACCTTATGAAGCAACATGGACCTAGGTTTGTGAAAGTGAGTGTGTGATGGCTTCAAGGACCTTAAATGAGGTCAAGAGGTCTAAATATGGCAAGAGAATGGAACCAAGAATGTTAATTATGGTAGTTACTTCATTAGGTCCTTAATGGAACCATATTGTGACAAATAGAACAAAGTGTAGTCTTAAGAGTGAGTTGGATGTCATAACTTGTTCCAAGAGTATAATTAAGTGTTGTTTATTATGAATAGGTCAAGGAAATCTAACCCCACCTCCTTGTGTTTGTGGAACCGGAAAGGAGAAGAAACAAGCAAAGTAAAGCTTGAATTTGCACCAAGGTAGCTCTCCACCTTTTCTTGTTGCATATGGTGTCATTGTGTGCTTGTGTGTATGTTTATATGTTTGAGACATGCCACTTGATGCTATGTTGCTATTTTAGTACCAATATGCTTTCTTAAATGTCTTTGAATGGTGGAAATGGCTCATAAGGGTGAGGTAGTGCCAAAAGTCCCTTAATGTGAGTGAGGAGATGCCAAAAGTCTCATGGCATGGATGAGATAAGGCCAAAAGTCCCTTGGATGGGTGAGATTAAGTCAAAAGTCCCAAAAACCAAGAGTGAGGCAATCCAAAAGTCCTAGAAATGGGGTGAGGCCAAACCAAAAGTCCCTAGAGCTCATTCTTGTGCTTGACATGAGTTTGTGACACAAAAATGTGAAAGATGAATGCTTCATAGATTGATTTATTGCATACTTGTACCTTTGACATGTTTTATGCCTTGAAGATGTGCTTGAATAGGTGTATGAGCTATTGAGATTCAATGAATCTCACCCCCCTCCTTTCTCTCATATCATATGATCTAGGTGGAGTTCAAGATCCAAATTATGGAAGCCAAGGAGCTTAAATCTCTATCTCTTAGCAAATCTTTCCATTTTTGATGTACTATGATGTCTAGAATGTCAAAGTAGATATGTAAATATTATTTTTGAGCCATGACACTTTGAACAAGTGTAAAACTATGTAAAGTTAGTGTATGTATCAAGAATAGAGTTTAATGAATAGAATTGTGTATTTTGACCACTTGGGAGCTCACTTGTGCATGTATGTTTATGGAAGTGACATGGTGAATTTGAGTTGCATGAGGGTTCAGACCTTATGAGGGAATTATTTATGCTATATTTATGCTTTCTAAATTGCTCAAATGTGTGTGGATCAATGGATGGCTCATGTGAACCAAATTTGCCTCTTGTTGGTATCAAAATTGCCATATTCTTGAGTTATAGTAAAGTCTAACCAAATTACCTCTTCTTGACTTGAAATTTTGCATGCAACTAGATCTTTCCTAGAGCTTTCTAGGAAGCTAAAGATCAGGTCATTTGGAGGTCTGTGGAATTTTCTATGATTTTTTCAAATTTGGTATCAGAATTTCGGATATGCACCAATACTGTTCATTTGGTCAGTTTTGAAATTGTG
Organism: Erythrophleum ivorense; assembly: GCA_026724425.1. Taxonomy (NCBI): domain Eukaryota; kingdom Viridiplantae; phylum Streptophyta; class Magnoliopsida; order Fabales; family Fabaceae; genus Erythrophleum; species Erythrophleum ivorense. The sequence goes on from JAIUCV010003452.1 coordinate 19,667, forward strand.
TCATCCGAGGGGTAAACGTGGTCCAATGGCTACGAAATTTTATATGTAGAAACTAGAAATTCACAGTGACTTGTAGCAACTGGAAGCACCTCATTTGGAGGTCTGAGCTAAGAGATATGAATTTTTTGAATTTCTGGAACAGCAATAGTAGTGCAGCACGACCTGAGTCACTGTTCCATTGAATTTCAGTCACTAAACGTGCTTGCTATGGTCTGAGTCTATTTTTACAATATATTTAACATTCATAAATTTCCAAATTGGTATCATTTTCATGAATTGAATTTTTGTGGAATTAATTGGACATTTTCAAAGTTTATAGCAGACACTTGCATCAGTACCAATAGCTGTCCAAACCTTTGTCTCTTTTCGCATGTCAAACGCTTCCTATGTTATGTTTCATGGCCTGGGAATATTTTTAGAATAAATTAGAGATGTGTAGCTTTCTATAATTACCAAGAATACATGATTCCAAATTTTCTAGAATTAGTTATGAATTCTGAAACTTCATATCAGTAAACTAAACCAGTGGCCCAGACAGCAGTGACCTCAGTGGATTTTTGGATGTCAAATGTTCTCCCCTTAATGATTTATGAGCTGAAATTATTTTTATCATGGGGTAGACATCTAGAGCTTTCTGTAATGATAAAGTTTGTTGAGTTTTGATTTTTTTAGATTTAGTTATGAATTTCCGAAGTTGTGACAGAAAAATTGAGAATTTGGCCAAAAATAATAGTGTGAGTTTGATGCTCCCCGTTGAATTCCATGAGTTGTAGGCCAACTTTGGTGATGCAAATGAGTTGTATGTATGAAATTAAATATGAGAATGTAATGTATGAACTCATATAGTCCACGTGACACTGAATGAAATTTTTATATGCTATGCAACGCAAAATAAGGCATTATTTTAATGTCATCTTCCATTCCCTTTTGTGCAATTCATCATGGGGAACTTAGAAATGATAGGAAGCAAGTTAGAAATATATAGTGTTACACTTATGAGACTTGTTTGCATCCATTATGTATGATTGAATGGAAGATAAGCTATTGGGATTCTTTGAATCTCATTCCCTCCTCTCTAATGATTTAATATGCTAGGTGGAGCAAGTGGACAAGGTAATGGAGGCCACCCACCTTGAAGGAAAGAGTTTGACAACAAAGTGTTTGAGTTTTGCCATTTTAAGGCCATATTTGTATCAAAATTTGTAATATAATGATGTATAGGGCCTATGACCTTTTAGACACGTATAATTATAATCATATGTGATGTATAAATGAATGGACATGATGTATGAACCCTAGAACATAATTTGAGTATGTAATGCCCAAGGTATGCATTTTGGAAAGTTTGATGTAATATGTATATGTGTGGATGAAAAGGCCAAAATGAGATGCATGAGGTTTAGGACCATTTGGGCAGCTCACACAAGTCTTAAGTATGCTTTTATACTTACCCAAAAGGTGCCAAGACCAAGGGAAAATCATTTGGCAACTTTGGTACTCCATATGGAGCAAAAAATGACCATAATGGAACCTTATGTCACTTTTTGACCAAATGAGTTCTTCTTGCTCTAAGATTTTGACATGCAATTAGAGCTTGTTGAAATATTTTTAAGAAGTTAAAGACCATAATTTTCAGAGGTCCATAGAACATTTGATGAATTTTTAAAGTTGGTAATTTTTCTGATTTTGGTCTGTTATACTATTCATTTGGTCTAAAAGTAAAATCTATCACACAGAGCTCGAATGATGTCCAATTGCCATGAAATTTTATACAGCGAAACTAAATATTCACAGTGACTTGTGTCAACTAGAAGTACCTCATTTGGATATCTAGAAAGGGAGATATAAATTTTTAAAGAATCTATCCAGTATCAGGAGTTTTGTCCAACCTCAGTTACTGTTCCATTGAATTCTAAGGTCTGGGCTACCTGAGCTAGTCTGGAATTATTTTTTCCCTCTATCTAACATCTACAGCTTTCCCAATTGGTATCATTTACATGGATTGGAGTTTTGTGGAATTAATTGGACATTTTCAAAGTTTTCTGCAAAAATCAATGACAACATCAAAAGGTAGTTTGACCTCTGGACTTTTTTTTGGATGTCAAACATCCTCTGTGGTGGATGTTATGATTTAAAAATATTTTTAGTGTGAAGTAGACATCTATCACTTTCTAGAATGGCCAAGAACGTATGATTTTGATTTTTTCTAGAATTAGTTATGATTTCCTAAAATTTGGACAGAAAAGAGGCAAAAGCTGGCTGAAAATGAATGTCCATGTTTTGTGCTTCATTTCAGTTTTCTTGAGATATAAGCCACATTTTATAATGCAAATGAGTTGAATCCATGTAATTAAATATGAGAATGTATTATATAAGCTCAAACAGTCCATGTGACAACAAATGAATTTTTTATGCATGACGTGGCGTAATTAAATGCCTTATTTAATTGGACTTTTCTAATTTCCCCTCTTGTGATGCACTATATGAGCATGCAAATGTGATGGAGATAAGCTAGAATTTATGGTGTTACACAATATACATACTAGGCTCACTATATCATTGCTATCTTAATTTACAATAATATTTGACTAGGGACAATTGAAGAATAATAAATTATTCTAAGTATAATTAATATATTTATTTATATTACGCAAATATAACATTAAATATAATAATTGAAATGCCTTTATTTATTAAAACATAATACAATGTATGTAAGTACAATCATCTTATAATTGGCTAATAAGACATACACCAACATTTGTGTCATATAAGAAATTTCCTAACTTCTCCACCCAACACAATCCAATTTTAGAGCGAAATCAATTATCCTAAATCACAATAAAAAAAGTTAATTAAAATATAAAGCTCTAATACAATGTGTAAAGGCAATTCAAATAATTAACAACCAATTTAAGAATTCCCTACAAAATCAGTCATTCTATATAATAATCTCTCCTGTTCAAGCTTTGACATACAAACAACTCTCAAAATTTAAGTAAAAAAGTAAAATCATATGTAAATAACTCTAGTCATAGTATAGAAATTTTAGTTGGAAGTATGAAATTTGAATTTAAATATGGTTTCTACAAAAAAAAAAAAAAACAAGAGTAGAACAAAGCACTTAAAGGTAAGTTTCCTAATGAACTCTGAACTTCAATTATAGCACAATAATGCGGGAGATTAATTTTGTTAACAGCCTTCTCACTTTAAAGTGGCTAATTAGAATTCACAAACTTTCTATTAAAAAAGCTATCAGTTTTCAATGTGTATTAACTGGTCAAACACCCACTCTTCCATCAGTAACTACCTATAATGGCAAAAAGGTCATTTTAAATAGATATAAGACCATTTAATATTTTAAAATTCAAAACAATTCAAAAATGGAATTTAAGAATATTCCAACTAATTTTAAAATATTCCTATATTCCTATCTAGCTGCCCACTTACTTTTCAATTTCTAACTAAAATTGTCCACTTGTTACTAGCTGTCTAAACCTCCAAATTATAGAATTGTCATTGAGCTCACTTTATAAACAAGGAACACCCTAGCCCAAAGTACACTTCGTTATGAGATCTTTCTCAATCTACAACAAGAAACAAGGGAAATAATGAGGGACATATTCCTCGCTAAATAGCAAGCCCTTAGTAAGGAAAGATAAAATCCCTCAATATGGTATTGGGGGAAGAAAATGTGCAAACAATAGCATAAATTTTTGTGAAAGATTGGCGAAGGAAGTATGTAACACCATATCTAGATACTACTTAATTTGCATCACAAATGGATTATAGTAGCCATTTCTATAAAATTAGCACTTTTGACGATGGACTTTATTGTTGTTAAAAGTCAAAATAATTTATCTTTGGCTAAATGAACATGTGGACTTACCAAACTCATTTTCCATCCATAACACATTTGTTCAATCAAAAATATCACATTTTGTACCATACATTTCAGGTCTAAGGCATACATCACAAAATCACATCACACTTGCAAATTTTCCACGTGCTCCATATTATGATATAAAATTTGAAAATTCATAACTAATTCTAGAAAATCCCAAATAATGAAAATTATAGCTTTGTAGAAAGTTTAGGATAAAAATTTTAGATCAAAACAATCACATTTGACCTACAAATGGCAATTGAACAATAACTGGGTCATTAGTTCAAATAGCAATAGACCTAGAACTTCACAAATTTATTTCTCTCTTTGTACAAATCCAAATCGAGTGATCTTAATGGCTATAGAAAGCTTATGACGTGTACTATATTCCTATAAAATTTCATGAGCTTTGAACTTCATTTGGCCCCTGAATGACATCAAAAATCAAACTAACTTTGAAAAATCATAATAAATTCTCTAGAGCTTCAAAGATAGTGCTCTTTTACTCTATGAAAATCCTTAGATGAGTCCTATATACTTGGAAAATTTCATGAAAAAATTCATCCATTTGATCAAACTTAGGTTTAGAGCAAGATTATGGTCAATTTTAAGATCCAAATGATTTCAATTGTTACCAAATGGGCTTCTAGCCATACCATGACTATTTGAGTACATCCAAAAGCTTAAACACGCCATATAGAAGCATCCCAATTGGCTCAAATCACCATGAAACTCAAAATCACTCATCCACTTATTCTTATACACATGCATACTAAGGCTCAAGGATGTCAAAAACTTACATACTCATGCATTTTGTTCCAAACTTAGGTCATACATCATAATTACATACTTTTACACATGCTCAATGGTTTACATCTCATAAACTTCATATATATACAAACTTTGACATCAAATTGCATAAATTCCTATTCTATTGTCAAAGTCTCATTCTTCAAGCTCCTTGGCTTCCATTTCTTACTCCATGAGGCTCACTTAGACATGGTTAGATATAAAGTGGGAAAGAATGAGATTTAAAGAATCCTAATAGCTCATTCACCCTTTCAAGTATACATATATGGAACATTTTCATACCAAAAAATGCAAGCATGCTACAAATGCTTTTACTAAACATACATCATCACATTTTCAAGTCATATGAAGTTATTCCAATTTAAACATGAGCTCTAAGGACTTTTGGTCTAGCCTCACACAATTCTTTAAGACTTTTGGATTAGCCTCGCCCACTTTTAGAGACTTTTGACTTCGTTTTACTCCCTCTTGAGACTTTTTCCTTTATTTTACCAATTCTTAGGGACTTTTGGCTTTTCCTCACAATTCTAAAAGATTTTAGCACAACCTCACCCATTAAGAGCCATACACATTCAAATTGTCATTTAAGAAACATAATAGAACCAAAACATTAAACTAATAGCTATTGGCATATTTCATGATTCAAATATATATACAAGCATCTAATGATAATTGACGGTTATGTCAAGCAACCTTAAATAAACTAGGTTAGAAAAGATTTGCAGCTAGTGGCATAACCAAGATTGTCTTATTTGGAAATGGATTTCAATATTCAATTAAATTTTATAAATTGAATTAAAAAGACAAACTACTACCTAAACGCATGAATTAAGAAACAAGTAATAGACATGTGACTAGCTTTGGATTCATCCCTTGGTATCCACTATCCTTATTCTAGTTCAATTATCAATGATTCTAGTCTAAGAGTCCCTATTTGTATTCATGGCAATGTATCTTGAGTTATCACACAAGATTCAAGAGATTAACAATTTAATGTTGAATTGAAATCTCAACTTCACATTGAATCATTAATTTTTGTCATTAGGATCAATGAACACTAAATTTGAATGATTAATTGATCAATTTAACCTCTGAATCATCATCTTAGAATGTCCAATTAACTAATTAAACTCCAATGAGACCTCAAATTAAATATCCAAGCACATAATTTCTTACAAGCATTTCATCAAACACCTTGACTGCATACATGGATAATTGAAGGTCAATAAAAAATCTAACACTTAAATCAATCCATTAGTCATCAATTACTCTCCTAATTGATATCTAACAAGCTATCAATTACAAACTATACCAATCTTGGCCAATTACAAGCTTAACCAAGCAAGTACAAGAACAAGAATTGATGTAGAAAGAGAAAAAAATGAAATAGAAATCTTAGCCAATCCCTTGCTAATCTCTATGGATTCAAGCTTCAATCAAAGGTTGTCATCCAAGCTAGCTACAAGATGAGATTAGTGGTTCATGGATGAGAGAATGATGGAGGAAGATGGAGGAATGTGTCATGGCTTCGTGGAAAGTAAATAGAGTGTATGGAATGATGCGTGAATGGAATGATTGATGCACTTTCACATTCTGCCTGAGCTTCTATTCCCCCTCCCCCATGTGCTTTCCTTCATATTCTTTCACGTGTTTTCATTTACTCTGCACATGTACTTCTTCCTTTGTTTACAACGAAGCCCTCTTAATGAATCAAATGGTCCACAGCCGTCACCTAAACTTCCACATACTCCTCACACATCAATTCTCTTTTCTTCCTAAAACCTATAGCTCCCTCTGCTTCTACACCTGAGTCTCTTCTCTCACTTGCTTATCACTCAATGCATGAATGCATGTATCAAGGAGTAGACCCCCCGTGTAAGCGTTATGCGTATGTGGTGTTACTGATGCAACTCTCTAAGTCGAGGAATATGAGATTGATTCAGGTGAGTTGCTATGTTTGTATTTGTGTTGATGCTTCCACATGCTTCTGTGTCTCTCCTTAGACCTGAGAGTCTCCCTTCTTGATGATCACATGCTTCCCAGTACCTGAGTGCATATGGCAACTCGTGTGAAATGAGCTACGTGAATGCAAATGAAACCCGTGTCACATGTCACTTCCTCAGCTGCTATGCATTAAACCTATGGCTCTTCCCTTCTGGATCTCTCCCTTTTATCTCCTCTCTTCAATCATGTGTGCCCTCTTTTCTCATGTTCTTTCTTTCCTTTCTAGCCCGTGACCTTTATGTGTGATAGGTGTGTGCTTCTTATGTTCTGGTACTGCATGAAGTGCAGGGGCATTGTGCAAGTGAGTAAGAGTGATTATATTAGAGTGTGGACCAGCCATGCATCATGAACCCAAGAGTGGATATTCCATGCAGCAACATGTGAGAAATTGGAGTAACATGTGTGAGAAAGTCCAAGTATGTGTAAAGCTCCCATGATTCAGCCGTGCATGGGTGAATGCTCTAGTGACACAAGATGCTATGTGAAATGATGAATGATTACGTGTAAATGTATTCAAGTAAGGGGAAGGAATTACGTGAGTTCATGAAGGTAGAGTGACGTGGTGCCTAGTGTAACTTCCTTCAAACTTGAGACTTGTGTACTGCTTCTTCTTCTCTTAATAAACCACGTTCTACCCAACTCCCTCGTAAGTGTATCTTGCCCACGTCAATTTCTCCTCTTTAATCAAATACGTATGCTCGTGGCCTCATTTCTCTTGATTACTCTTCTAATCTCGTGGCTCTACATGAGTATGCAAATGAGTGTGTGTTTAATATGAACAATGGACTGGAGAGAACATGTAAGTGGCTGCCTTCTCCCCTGAGTCGTGTGCTAGGTGGATTGTGTGTATAAGGTAAGGGAAAGAATGAAGTCGGCTATGACTGTGAGAGAGCGGCTGGAAATGTCAATGATGCATGCTTATGTAAACACATGCTATTATTCTAGCCTCCAAACCATTTTTATTTACTTTATTTTTTTTTAAATTCTATTAGAAATGTGAACTATTTATTCCTTTCCTCAAGTTGCACACATATAGCCTTCATCTTTTCATCCAATTTAATTTCCCCGTTTTAAATTCCATTTGCCCATCAAAATTTACAAAAATAATAGAAAATATTTAATAAGAAAATTTCACAAAATTATTTAAAAAAATTTATGCATTAAAATTCAATAATTTTGCAAATTAATTCCTAAAATGCAAAAATGGCTAATAAAATCAAATATGTTCTAATTAAATATATTTAGCTACAATTTATTATTAAGATGCCTAAGTTAAAGGGAATAAAATATATCGAAAAAGGTGTTCATCAAATCCCCCCACACTTAAACCTTTGCACTCCTCGGCAAAACTCAAGATCTAAGGAAAGGATAATGAAATGGCCAATAGAGAATGAAAATGAAAAAGGAAAATAAAAAAAATCACAAGATAAGGAATGATCTCAACTCTTCAACACTTCAACAATCAAAGTTAACTTCACTTGCATCAAGAAAGTAAATTCCATGGCAATTTCATTTAAAAATAACTAATTAAAATGCATAGCCCTCACATGGATTAGCATTTACTCTCAACTCTCAAGTGGTTAAGGCAATGTGTATCACTCAAATTCCACCTATCAAAACCTCACTACCATAGGCTTGTCTATTTTCTAAATCTCCACCACCTATGCCAAATGCAATGCACAAATCAAATGGACTTTATTTAAGGCTATAATGAGGCTAAGGAATGAAATGAGTGGGTAGACACAAACAAGGAAAAACAAACAACAAATGGATACTTGAGAACCTC